>JASANC010002761.1:0-16557 GCA_030248135.1 Theristus sp. LFF4_11 | reverse complement strand
TAGATGTGAAGGTACGTTTTTACTGGTGAATGCAACAAATAAAATTCCAACAAAATGACAACAAAGGTAAACGCCACGCCGTCAGTTTTAAACGGGTACTGCGGTTTATACCTTATCAAAAATTACAATGAAGTTTTCTAGTCGAAATTGTCATAAGCGATTTGAGATAATCGGAAAATTGTTGACGTAAGCATTAAAATTCCGCCGATGTGGCTGTATACGTGGTACATATAATAATACGAATACAGACATTGTTCAGCGATTTATTTCAATGGACACTGGTTGTTTAACAAAGATACTCCTGCATGTATTTTTGTCATTTTTGTTAATCCCTTATACGTCAAAGTTGATTCATGAAATTCCTGTAACCGCTGTATTTTATCTCAATGCTTAGGTTTCATTTCGTCATTTTTGCTCTAAACTATCGGTTGGCAACCCTGTTGCAACTGCAATCAATCGGCTTACTAAATTGCAGTTTTTCACACGTCAACTTGAAAACCAATTTCTGGAACAAGAAAAACATGCACGGTCAATGTAAGTTTTTTCGTGTAACTTTGGCACACCATAATATCGCAGTTCGCCACTTACATTCATTTGCTGACACGTCAAGTGCAATCCATCAAATGAATAATAAGTTTTCAACCTGCGTGTTTTCTTCAAACTTGAATTCTGAAGACCTAATGCATATTACTGACTGCTTGAGAAGACAGAGCAGTTGGCGTGCAAATAAAATAAGTGCAGAAAATGCAATTGATATTCTTGTTGAGTGTATGTTTCAGTGAGAAAATGCGGTTTGACTTTTCTACACTGACTAAACTACTGAAGATGAGCAGCGCAACATTTTGTCGAATAGTAGGTATATGTGCAGATGTTTGAAGTTTTTTTCTTTTATCTTGGTTCATTTTGAAAATGCTTTTGATGCTTTTATACACTGCCGCTATGCATTGTCGTCTCCCAAAACTTTGAATTTACTTTGCGACAATATTGCAGATGTATGTAGGTATTTTATTTTTGCCCATCAATGCATCAAGGTATTTGGTCATAATAGACCTCGCATTTTTGATTCTTGCAAAGTTGCACAATCGCCATTTTGGCACTGCATGCTTTTGGCGGGTTTAAAAAAAAGTAGATGTCGAAAAGCTGTAAAATTGTCTTTTTAAGATAGATTTTTTTTTAAATGAAAAACTAGTTTTTAAAGATATATTTGAAAAGTTATCTGTTGTTTCATTGCACATTTATTTTTTACACCAACAGACCATTTACATTTTGTCTATAATCTTCTGGAATAAAACATAGTTTCAGTTTCAAAAAATAAATGTAGTGTTTGCTATTATTTTTTTAAAACGTATTAGCTAATTCCCGTTTGTAAGAAGCCATAGAAACACACGCAAATTCCGGTTTTTACTTTGCACATTAGACTGTCGAGTTACATTTGACTTTGGTTTGATAGGTTTTCAGCTAGTGCTTGCGTCAATTTTTCTTGCAGAGAACATTTGCAGATTCGACAACAATTTTCTTCCTGCAAGTTACCACGTGAATGCTTGGTTAACTCTTTTCAAAAGGGACAAAAGCTCATTTTTTTTAAAATATGTGCGTTCAAAAGCTCACTTCATGCTATGAACCATGCCGTTGACTTTTCCGTTTCACTTTTTCTGTGTAGTTCACGGTTCTATCGTCCTCAGCACAAGCTCGACACAAGAACCCGTAATTTTTAGTGGCTCGTTGCATGTGATGTGGATTGTGTCACAAACGTTGCTAAGTAAATCACAAAGAAAAATGCGCCAGCAGATTTTTGTTAGCGACGGGAAATCAAGTCCAAGTTATGACGGATTTCCCAAACCTGATTGAAACATTTTAACTACAATGCATTGACAATATCGTGATCAAAAAGATGCATCATTTGATGCCCGTTCAGCTGTCAACACTTCTATTTTTACTGGTTAGTTTCTTAAAGCTGTATAAATAAATTTCATTGATCCAACTGCGGAGTTGCACAGAAGTAAAAAGTTATAGTGTCTTTGGATATAAGAAGTACCAACAGGCTTCAGCTAGAAATGTAATCATTATTTTAAATTTGCGCCAGTTTGTCCATAGTGCTGAAATTGCAGCTGGCCGTCGCCGTCGTGAAAACGAGAAAGCCATCTCATTCTTCCGAGATCAAAGAACTGCTGAATAACTATGACTCCCGCTGTGCGCAGGACTGGCTTCTCTGCACCATTGAGGGCCACTTGAAGGCCTGGGCGTATCCGAACCAGCTGACCTTGGGTGGTGATCATGAAATCAGACTTTATGTGATCGACACAAAACCCGACAAGGTACAATAAATGGTTTAGTGTATGTACATGCATACAATAAGTGGATCAGTTGAATAGTTAGTTTCTAAGAGTGTCGAGTGATATGAGTTTAAATGTCAAGAGGTGTCATGTAAATTAATAGACGCTTAAGAGGCGTCTAATGACTACTTAAGAGATGTTGTGAGTTAACAAATGCGTAGACACGTGTCAAAGCATCTTAGTAGACGCCTGGATGCTAACAGACATCAACTAAGAGACGCCACTTTATTCAGTAACAACAAGTCAAAGCCACATCTCTTTGAGTGTAGTTATGAAACGATGTCAGTGTTAAATAACGTCTCCCCATTTTGAGGCCAATAAAAAACGTCTCTCAAGTACTTATACCGACATGTGTCAAGAGCGACACGCATTAGTTTAAAAATAAAAAAAACCAATGATGAAAAACTTCAGGAGTACATCAATACCGGGCGTCCACGACTGCAGATCAGTGCACCGTATGGACTGCAGTTGATGGGTTTTAGAGTCATTCTGGTAAATGCTGTTGCAATGTTTCTATGAATTGCAGGTTGTTAAAACGACTGTAGGAGAACTGAGGAAAGGATAACTGAGAACGAAGAACTGAGGCCTGTTCCGCTATTGTATAGAGGTCTCCAACTTTATCTGAAAATTGAAAAAAAGCACTTGATGAATCAAACAGCATTTGGCAACAACTGTCTTCTATCAAAAACCATTGCTATATTTGCAACTTCACGTTCATACCCCACGACTTTCAAAATCGTAAGCTCCGCCAGAAAATGGAACCCCGGTTTGCAGGGTTTTGTCGAGTGCAACTCGACGTGGGGCAGGAACGGAATCTTGGTGCTCTGCCAACAAAGTGATCTCACAAAAGCGCCCGCTAAAGCGCTCGAATTCAACTTAATCGTGAACGATCCTTCCATTCTGCCGGATCCGATTTTGCTCACTGTGGAAAGGTGCAGTGCAGTTGATTTAGCAGTTTATGCAAAAAGATTGTGCATTTTTGCATTTCTGCTAAATTCTGCTGATTTGTCTATCTCTTGCCAGGCGCCACTCGCATGCAGTGCCCGAGCACAACGCAGATCGACTGACGATCAGTGTGCCGTTGAAAATCGATTCGTACACGATGCTGTTTGCGTTAGAAAACTGCAAAATCGTTTTTTGAACTAAAACTACGGAATAACGTGTAAAATTGTGAATGTTTTTATTTTTACAGGTCTGCAAGACCGGAAATTCTGCAGCTGAATGAAGACGTGTTTGCTGACGGCAACCAGACTGTCGAAGTAACCCACTGTATAACGTGAGAGGAAGGCAGTCTTTTTGGCGCTATGAACATTCTAAAAATGAATATTCCTTGAAAACTTTATTTTTCAGCTGCAAAAGCAAGGTGCAACACCAGTGTTGGGCATGCGATTGGACGTGTACATACCTGCATATTTGAGTGGCCCTTCTGTGATTCGCACCGTTGTTGGCCAGCCGTTGATTCAGGCACATGGAGTTGCTCTGCAGTGCAACGTCATGCACAACAATGACAACGCAACCGATCAGGTTGGATACTCGTTTTCAAAGATAACAAAACAAAAGCCTCGTTCGAGCCGGATTCGAACCAGCGGCCTAGGTCTGTGTCCCCACTATAGTCCACCGCTCTACCCACGGAGCTATGGAAGGGATACACAGTGCATGACAACAAGTGGCATGCACCACCCATTGTTGTGCTCATCTTTCAGCCTGTTGCATCATCAGCAACAAACGAACACAACGATGGGCTTGGTTTCATATCTGGTGCAGCGGACAAACAGTTGCAGCAAACGCTGCAGCAAGTGCTCCACGAAGTCGCCGTCGAGAAACGGCCTTACGTCAGGCAGAGCGTCAACTCGACCGTGCTGGCACGCGAGAATTTTGTGAGTTCGGGGTTGGTTTTGCTGATTTCGTTAATGTATCCTTGTAAATTTTTCAAAAAGCTAGAGGAGCGTTGATTTGCTCCATCTTCTGAGAAACATTTTATTCATATTTTTTTCGTCCTGTCCAAACATAAAAAAGCGTTCAGCACTGTGCAATATTCAGCAGCCTATGCGTATCTTTGCCGATTCAGGACTGCGTTCGAATGCACTGCATCCGCGTGTCTTGTGACGCCAACCTGTTGCTGCAGTATCATTCCGTACGACTGATCGTGCCAGTCACCCTGCAAAGGATCACTCATGGAGACAATCAAGACAGTCGCTATTCGCTGGTGCATTCGGTGGTGCACCGACTGGGCACCATTGCCGTCGTGCAGCCACAGGGTTACGCTCAACTCAGTCCTCATAAACTACCTCCGATTGTGGCTACTGCCGTGAGTTTCTGAGGACAGTGCATGTTTGACAGAGGGACCGACGGTTGGAACAGTGGGGCTGCAACATTTGAAACAGTAGCATGCAATGTGGCTGAGCGGATGATCCTCTTTCAGACAGTTGTAAACGTCACCGTGCCATCGTCGCTGCTCTCAGCAGTGCACCAAAAAACCGCTGGGACAACTGTCGCCTCATGGGTCGCTATTCTTCTGATCTCATTCGTGTTCATTTTGCTCATCGTCGTTTGTATTTACTGCCGTCAGCAATTCGTACGTCTCGCTGTTTTGTTTGGTTTCTGAAACGCACTGGTCGTTTCGTGGTTTTATGCAAATGTTGTTTTCAACTGTTTCCAAGGCTCGTTTGTAGTTTGTGTTGCATTCGTTCAGCGTTGCTACGAACGTCAATGCAATTGCGTCACAGTTTTCAGTTGAAACAAAGACACCGGCGCAACCGACAGTCCTCCTCCACCGCCGCAGATGCGCCACAAACAGCGCCCTCGAACGTCATCGTCGCAAACGGCACCAGTCTCGAGTCGGTGCGGTGCAGTGTTTACGTGTGATTTTTTTAAAATTTTTTCGGCGATGATGTTTGTGTGTGTGTTTCTGTGATTATGTGTGATCGATGTTAAAAAGAAGCAACATTACAATAACACGAAAAAAACAAATACCGAAAGCACGCTATTTCAGTCTAACTATCTCCGCTTCTCAAGGGTATTTTCGATTTGACCCGACAGTGCAAAAGAAAAAAAACGGCTCCGCCACAGCGTTTTTTTTGCAGAATCGCCTGCAAACGGCTTAGCCTGAAAATAGCATAGAAATAGCTTTTACCTGGCAACAGTCTAGGAAATTAGGAATACCATTTCAGTTTGTGTCGTGACGAGCACGATGAAGGACCAGCGAATTTTTTATCGAGTAAATGTAACACAATGTAAATGAAATGGGCGTTTAAAACTGTTACCAAAATTAAATGATATCATTTTGTAAATCACAGAACTCAACAAACGGTTCTATTATTTTTGTTGAACATTGATTGTAATCTCAATTGGGCTAGTGTACAAAGTGGGCATGGGCGAAGAAAACTTGTTGCGTCGCAATTCCAAATCGTTGAGTAGCCTAAAAAACAACTTGTATAAACCAAAAAACTTCATGAAATATTCTGGTCAAGAAACCAACACTGTGACTGCGCGATTTTCACAACCGTCCGCAAGACCGTGTCCGTTGCGACGGTCAGAAATTGAACGTTCTCATCAGTGAGCATGTTCAACCCGTCACAATAACTGCGGTGGCAATATTGCAGGCGACCCCGGTATTTTCCTGAAAGCGCTTTTCAATGTCAATCTTTTCAAACGCTCAAATATTATCATTCTAGTGTGTCGAGCAAATACGTTCGAACGAAAACAACGTTTCTTCCCCAACAATGCCCCCGTTTGCCCGACCACTGTCGCTGAGATGCACCGTCGGCCAATCGGCGTTGTTCAGCACCCTCGGCAGCGCGTTCGGCAGAATCCAGAAGTTGCGATGGTGTCCGTGCAACAGCGGCAGCAGTCGATTCAGCGGGTGCCGTGCGTTGTCGACAAGCTCGCCCCAGTGCACCGCTCGAAAGGCGTGCGTGCCAATCGGCACCTCGATCGGCAGCAACCACGGCTCGTGAACCGACCACCGACGCGGCACTTTTAGGGCGCCGTAGAAAGCGGCGGAAATCGTTTCAACAAGCGGAGAACGGGGACTCCTATTGCTGATGTCTGTCGGTGCTTTGTCGTGCGGCGGTCTGCGCATGCTGGTTACCCGATTCAGCAGTTGCAAATAGTCACCCATGTAACTGTGCTCGTCAATTGCATAGAATTGCACTGGGAACAGCTGCAGTGAAGTGAGAGAGGGTAGTGGTTTCGTTAGTTTGGCAGCAAAGAAAAAAGGCCAATTGTCTCCGGGACAATGTCTCTTGATCTCAACGTTTTCGATAGTTTCAGAAAACGTACAAAAACAATCTTTTGAAAAGTGCATAAAATGCGAATAGAATAAACCTCATCAAAATCGGGCGGCACCGCTTGAGCAGTGGGGATTGGATCAAAGTTCAGCAGCGAGTCGAGCACAATGACGCCCCCGATGGTGCTGCCCGTTCGATCGATGTGCGGCTGCAGCCATTCGCTCACGAACGCGCCGCTGCCCGCGTAGCTCTGTGACAAGTAAGTAAATACTACTTTCATGAACTCAAAAGTCACCACGTTTTCATTGTCCGACCGATATTAAACCAAGCTCTCCATTCTGAGTGCACCTCATAGGACAGGTCGAGTGCAGCGAGCACGATCGTGTGCTGATGCGAGCACAACACTCGCATGACCGCCAGCAAGCGCGCCAGCTCCAGCAGTGCTGCCATGCCGCTGCCGCTTTCGGCAACGCCTGCGAAACATACAAACACACTGCACAAAAAGATCAAAGAAAATTACGTTGTTTGCGGTTTTGTTTGTACTTTTTAAAAAGTAAATGGATTTCAGAAAAGGTATAAAAATATTTTGTGACGGCTAAAACGCATATTAATTTTTTTTACGTGCGGAACGGCCCGAATAAACATGGCAGCTATTTTCAGTGTGCAAGGAGTGCGCTAAATTTGAATGAAAGAAAAAGACAACCAACTGCATGCATGTCGAATTTGACGTGTTTTTTAATGGTTCTTCGTGCAATTCTGTTCATTCTTTGTGCACACGATTGGTATTTTGAGAACGACAACTCCTAGTCTGCGACTAATACCGCCTTGATGGAGAATACAAGAACTGCCTCATTAATTTGGCCACACTGTTCATTGTACCTGGACTCTTTGGCGCAGTGTCATAGTGAGCAACAACAATGACCATCGAGTCTGAGGGAAGTCGATGCAGTGTCCCTGGCAGCACTCCAACGATGTTGTAGCCAGACTAAAAGGAAACTCAGTTTTTGTGCAAACCTGTTTTGTTGAAAAGCTGAAATTTGGCCACGCGATTAACCTCCAAGCCCAAATGCAACCTAGACTACAAGTAAACTTGTCGTTACACATCTCATAACGAATCTTATCACCTCGTGACCACTGTGCACCAATTGAAACGCCGTTTCATAGCCGTATCTAATGAAAGTCTCATTCACGTGAGCCAACGGAACACGTTTTTCCGTTGAGTTTGACCGAGGCACTGCAAAATATCTGGCGATCATGCTGCGCAGACTGAACGAGTCTGCAAATTGAGCGGTTGAACAGTCGAACAGCCAAGCCAGCAGCACAGACACTGAAACAACGACGAAATTGTAAAGTAGACACACTGTTACTCGTTTGTGCTGAAGGATTCAAACAACTCCATGCGTCAAACGCCTTGTTTTACCTACAGAAAGCAGATTTTTTTCTCAAAATAGAAATGTTTGAAGTTGCGCGGGCACTGGAAGGCGCACGATAAGCTTCGGATGCACGGATCTGTTACCAGCACGGTATAAACCACAAACAGCAATGATGTGGTGGTGATGGTGGTCCGTGCACATGAAACCAAGCGGTGCACATTTCCGCCGTGCGGTGGTTTACCGCCCCGTAGCACGGTATGTTATACGCACAGATTACAGCTCCCGAATAAAGTAAAAAAATTGAAATTCAATGAAAATTTTAAATATCGAAGCGCAAAAACGAAAGAAAGCAAGCACTTACCAAAGAGAAGGTTCATCCAAATGACCATCGGTCGTGCTCATTATTTGGACAACTTCTAGGACTATCTACCGTGATATAAAACTGCCACATGCGTCGGCCTGTTCAAGCTTCCGTCGGCAACTTTAAAAAACACAACATATAAGCGTCGTTATTTCAAAAAAATCACAGTTGACCAGCTCTAGTCATCCTTGTAATTGGAAAAATACGCGTGTTAAAAAACTAGTTGACTTCTGACCAGCGCCACGACCTGCTGATGTATTTTATGTCATCCCGAAAGCTGACCCGAAAATAATTTTACGTGTTTATTCAAGTCAATTCAACAACATTATGAACAAACTGACAAACAAACGAACAAACAAACAAACAAAATTTCTCAAAAATCGCCGACAAATTTTTGCTCACCAATGTCTGTTGATCCGTCAAGAAACGAAAAGAAAAACAACTTCTGGTCATCGCTCCGGCTGGATTGTTTGGTTTTGCATCATCTTGAGTGGACATTGCCAGACCTTTAGTCACCTTTGCTTTCTAACTGCTCTCCACAAAAATGTTTACCGACAAACACCCGTAGCAAAGCTGTTGCTGCAGATGACAGCTATTCGAAAGCTGTCGCATTGACCAATCAGTGAGCTAAATTGAAAAGCAGTCAAATCGCCAAGTCTGAGAAATGTTTAGACGTTTAAAAACGTCGATTGCGCAGATCCCATAAATTGTGCGCCAATTTTTCTTCATTACCTTAAGATTTTTTTCGGATAAATCTGTCACATCATGTCAAAGAAAACACTTGTAAACCTTCAGCGTAACATCGTTTCCGTCCGTTTTGCTCAGAGAAGCAAACACAGGAACACGGGAACACATATATTTCAACATTTTTAGTTCGGAAAACTTTTGACCTGAAACTTGATTGTAAACAATAATGTGCTGTTGTGTTTTGCAGTTTTTTGCATGTCTCCGTTGCGACAAATGCTGCACTTGGATAACGGAAGTGAACTCTTCGATTCGATAAAAAAAGTTAACAAAACAATAACATTGCAACAAACGTGAGCTTGGTACAAGAGACCAAACCACAAAATTACTGCAATAGTCGAAACAGAACATTTTTCGGCAGACGTGACGAAACCTTATGCGAACGTGGCCGCACCTTTTCATTAAAATTTTACAAGAACAAACGAGAAAAAAATGTATACAGTTGTTTATTTCAAACTGTAATTTATTAGACAATCAGAATTTTATAAAAAAATTTAAAGGTGCAGTGCCGGAAAATTGTCTCCTTGATTGAAAATTGATGTGAAGCTTTTAAAGTTTCAAAAGTTTTCATTATTTATTACTTCTTAATTGATGTTCATTGTAGTTTGATGTTTCAAATATTTTTTGGGACAAATTTCAGCTGCTTGAGTGCGGCACAAACAAAGTTTTGGTTGTTTTGGTAAATCAGTCAATCTGCGCTGTGGCGCAAAACATGCAATGCAACAAAGTTTATTCTATTGAAAAACTACCCGATGTGGTAGTGGTTTTGCATCTATATTTCCATAAAAATTCGGTAATTATGGATGTTCCATTCTTTAAAATTGTTTTAAGAATGTAATAAATCATTCCAAGGTTGTTTCCCAATGAAGCAGACAGGCTCATTCATAAAAGTTAACGTGATCTTCTTCTTTGCCAAAAATTTCATTGCAATTTAGGAGCAACAAAGTTTGGTCGGTGACGAGTTTGTTTCCTGTGGTAGTATGGATTCTGAAGTATATAATATGTTATAAAATGACTCTTTCACACTATAACCCATTTTTAGACATTTTCATAGGTTCCGTGATGGCATCTGTTATACAATTCGTTCGTATTGCGATAATAACGATGTGTTTTATTCAGCTTTGTGCTGGTGATTTTTTGAGGATGCTTTCATATTGAAAATGCACTAGAATTGAACATCAAGTCGTTCCTGATGTTTTAGGCACTGCGTTTCCGTGTGAGGTGCTTGAGGACTGTGCGGCAGCGTACCCACACGAACAACTCAGCTGCTGTAGTAATGTTGCAAGGTCGGTTTAGTCACCAAGTTGTTGGTCGACGACAACATTAGTCAGTCGGTTGTTGTTGTTCACATTGGTCAGTCGATCGTCTGGCCGGTCGACCGACTCCGCTTTATTTGCACAATATTATTTGTAGGTACCTGCACGAATGCCGCTGCAAGACGTGCGGCAAATGCATGAACTTTGGTCAGTACAAAAACGGTCGCTGGTTCGTGGGAATTTGTCAAATTGAGCCGCCGAACTGTGCCAACGTCATCTGCGAGGATATGACAGGCTTCTGACGATTGAAGATGTGAATTATCTCTGTACACCTTGACCATTACCGTAAAGTCTTGCATATAAGGTCTCCTTACATAAATTTGAAAATCAAAAATTTCTGAAAAAAGTGGAAAATTGTGTGACAACCTTATTTTGTAAGTGGGAGGAGGTCTTATAAAGCAAAGATTAGGAAATCCGGGTCTTATAAACGGGGTTGCGTTTCGACCAAGTCAAAATTTTGAATTTTTTGGTTTCCCGCCGCTGCCCACTTTTGGGTGGGGGTCTTATAAGTGGGAGGAACCTTATATGCAAGACTTTACGGTATTTTTGAATTCTTTTTTATATTCAGTTGAAAGTTCAAAACGGTACCAGTATTCTACCTTTTGACACAGAACATCAAAAAGCTTTATCCAAATGACTGATTTTGATTGATGCTACGTAAATATTTATATAGACATGCACTAGCAATATGTTTTCAACAAATATTTTTTGTCAGCCCACTTTCGCGCGATCGCCACCGCAGAGTGGGCGCAGAATGAAGAAATCAATGATTTCAGCAACACACATAATACTCGCACCAAGGAACAACCCGACAGTGCCTCCAATATCAGCTAAAAACTTTCAAAAGTATATGGCAAGCATTTTTTTGTTGTGGCTTTGAAAGAATGTTTTGGCAACTCACATGCAAAGCTCCAAATGTCATACGGCTGTTCTTGGGTGTACAACTCCTCTGCCATGCCTTGGTAGTAGACGTTCAAAGCAACGATGTTGCGCCTGGTACAAAGTTGCTTGTAGTTGGTGAAGAAACCGCAGCCAACGATTCAATGATTCCAACGGCACACCACCAGATAATGAGCGTTTTATTGCGTGTTTCTTACGAAAAACTCCATGACACACTCGTAGAAGGCTTCGTCCAACTGTGCCTCGTTTTCCAGCACCGTCGCAAACGCCGATAGCGAGGCATATTTCGAAGAGAATTCCTTTTCCATGTGCTCAAGACGCGTCGTAAACAGCTCGGCCTCGTGTCGCAGCTCCCAAATGCAAGTGGCGAGCTGCAACATTGAGCTATGCAGTTCAAGCTGTTACGGGAAGGGAAACCAAAAAATCAAACTTACTTCATTTGCAAGCGTCGCGACATCGATGGTTGACGTGAACGGACAGACAATCGAGATGAAGTCACGGTCGCTGTTGACGTTCTCGTCATTGATGTGCTTCACGCACTGCTTGATCACTTCTTTCAGACCAAGTGTTGAAACGGCGGCATCGTAGCTCGAAAACGCTGCAAAAGCCTACATACATATGATTGGCCCAAAACAGTTACTCAACAGATTTGTTGATAGTTTTGTTGTTTGTTTTATGCTTGAATCACAGGGAACTCATGATATATGATGACATAGATGCATTGAAGATGAACTGTTAATGTTAATCTGTCTTATTAACATTTTACCGATCTCAGCTCATTAACAGTAATCAACGCTGTTGATTTCAAATGCATTGATGTGGCTAATGATGACTCTAATGTGCGCAAATGCTCATCTGTAATCATCCTAACTGTTAATGTGTAGATAATGTGTGACGCAAGCAAGCCACTGCATTAACATTTCATTAACTACATACAAATGTGACAGATGATGTTTATGGCAATGTTGATGTCACTAATGTACAGTTAATGTGTGACGCACACAAACCACTGAATTTTCACCCCGTTAATGAGACGACAGATAAAGATTCTCGTTGATTGTTAATAAATGTATGATATGGTATGATTTGACGCCCCTATGAGCATCTTCCACAAATTCGTTGTTGAAAAATGCTAATGAACGCCCCGATGAGTTCCACATTAACCACATCTTCCATGCATCAATGTCATCATATATCATGAGTTCCCTGTGTGTCAAGCCTATTTTCCATCTGCTCGTTTACAGTTACACAAACTTTAGGAAACGATATCTTACCCGGTGTTGGTGGCGGTGCGGGGCCACCCCCAGTGCCCCCATTTTGACCGTCAGGTGGAGGAGGAGGAGGAGCTTGTCGTTTACGTCGTCGTGCACCAGGTCCATCTGCACCTCCACCACCACCACCAGTGCCACCGCCTGCTTCTTTGGGTTGCTCAAACAACGAAGTGTCTGTTAAAGAAACAGAATTTGACATGCCGTCCTGGTGAAGATGTGAAAATTGCTAAATTATGTTCGTTTAAACCTGTCATTTTTGGCGCCCGTAAATTTCAATTTTCTCATTAAACATGTCCCAGCATTTGCACAAAACTGATAGGGTAAATGTTTCACGGCTGCGCGCCCAACAAAGCTGAACGTGTCTGACGGCAGTTTTGTGCCATCCCCGCGCCACTAACAGTTCTCGCAGACAGCCTTCACTTGTTCGGCACAAACATTGTCCACCAAGTCGTACGTGTCAGCACCGGCGAGTGTCACATTCATCAAAAACTGTATCGTTGCGTCAGCCATGACGTTTTTCAAGCTGGTCGTATTATAACGCATCAACCAAGTGTGCCATTTCGTTTTACTCACTGCGTCACCATAGCCACTGAGACTCACATCGCCGTATTTGTCTAAGGCCTGCGAAAAATAAAAGGGTTAGTCAGTCACAAAAAGAATCAGAATCACAAAAATCAGAAATAAACAGTCACAAAAAGACCGCTAAACCGTGGTGTATCCGAGGAGGAACATCGAATCCATCTGGTTGACCTCGGACACCAGGTCGACCACTTTGATGGTGCCGTTTTGGTATTGGCCAATTTTCTCAAACAATTTCCTGTGATGAACGTAAAATTCAGAAAGATTTTGTTGTCAAATAAGCTACATGCAGCGCCAAATCGTCGGCTCGCATACTTGTACAGCGCGTAGTGCATTTGTGTTGGTTCATCAAAACTGGACGCCCAAAACAGCGACATAGCCTTCTTGATAATCTCAGTTTGTGTCTGAAAGTTTATCTCGATTTCACGTCTCCGGTCGGCGGCGTCACTCTCATAGAGGCTGTAGTTGTAGAGCAGGTTGTAGTCGGAGCTGAAAACAGGCCGCTATTGATTTGGTGTTGCTGAAGAAATGCAGCAACATTTTGTGGCGACAGGGCATTTCGTGCATGTCGCCACCTGACACTGCTGTTGTCCATGAACGCCGCACGAATGTAGATCTTCTCATTCAGTTGCTCTTCCTTTTGCCAGAACTTGCTCGACAACGCGACGAACGCGCTGTTGGTTGACATATTGCTGTAGCAGTTTTGCTGCAATTTAAAACGAAAATAAGCAAATCTTGACAAAGATGTTTAGCAAGAAGTTATTTTGAAAAGCTTATTTCAAAATCACTGATCTCAATGAGTTTTTCAAAAGACAACTCATCACCCTCATCAATCGAGTCCAACTGTCCATCCAGTTGTCTCCTGTGGGTGCCATGTTCCAGTCGCTGATATTGCCATGCACTACCAGAACGTTCGACAGCAATCTCTCCAGAATTCCAAACTTGTCCTGTTGCACGCGAAAGCGGGCCTGTGAAACAAGTTTGAAATGTTCGACATCTCGAAAGAGAGCGTGACAACTGCTGATTTTTATGTTATATGTTTCTCACGGCCTTATTAGCCAAGAAACGGGGTATAAAAAGTTTGCCACAAATGTGACTCTTTCAACTTTCACTGATTGTTTCAATATTTCCCACCTCAAGTGCATCGTGGAATCTGCCTCGCACCCGATCGGCGATTGGACTCAGTTTTGACTCGAGTTTCGCGATGGGCAACTTCGACATGGAGAGCGACGGTGGCGTCTCGATGGTGGTGCAGTTGCTGTAGCACTTGGCGCCGTGCATCTCGGAGTGAGCGAGCACGCAGCCAAAGTGCTGGCCGAGATCGCAGATGCTCAGGTTTTTGAACGCTGCAACGAGAAGAGCAACCTGAGTTGCAGGTCTGCATGGAAAGCGAAACGAAATTGATATATGACCTATTTTTTTAAACGTGTCCCACTGGAATGACGTCATAGCAAACCAGGCTTTCCGTTTAACCGATTTCTTCCCGTAAACAAATGGTGAATGTCGAATCAGTCACACTAGACTGACATTTTAGTGCCTGTACTTTGACAAACATGCGTTTTTAAAGCAAATAACGTCATTTTAGTCCGGACACGTTAGAATAAATCTACAATACATAGCATTGTGATCGTCCAAAACAGCACGCAGCGATTTACGACTATGTTCGCGTGCAGTGTTCCGTGGAGTGGCACCATGCAGAAAGCACGAACACAAACAGTGCCGGGCAGCCCACGTACATGTGCACAGGTCGGCGCCGGCATGCCGTCTGCAGGTGCTCGGTGCGTTGTACGCGTCACAGCCGCATTGCTGGCGCACCTGGCGAAACGTCAGATCACCAACACATCGGTCGACGCTGTACTCGGCTGCAGAACGGCGCAAATTGATAGAGTGCTATTTTAGTTGCTGATGTGCTGCATTACAGTGTCGTGCTGGATTTTAATGTTTGATGCAAACAATCTACACACACACAGTTTCGGAATTTGAAGAACACTTACCTTTCGGATCATAATACTCCATTGTGTCCAACCGTTCCACACAACTGCCACCGGACGCCACATTCACGCGCTTTCGCTAAAAAGGAAAAACGGCTGATTGTGTGCTGTGATCATTTACTGCAGAACACTCAGCATTCTACTGACGACGATGTAGCCGACGCCAATCTGCGACTCGAAACCGGGCGGGATTTCAATGGAGCGTGACGCCACCAGCGGGATGTCCGTTTGATTGTAGATCATCACCTGTACCAATTTACCAGAAAATAAAGTTGTGAAAAAATTGGATATAGTGAGTTTTCTGAGCAGCAAATTTACTTTCAACCCGAGTGTTTCCGATGGGCCAGCCATGATTTCGTACGCCTCCACATTCAGCAACATGTACAATCCGTTGTTGACTCCTGCACGAACATAAAAACAATGCAGAGCTTGTCGGTTGTGTCATGTCGTTGTTATTTTTGGTAGGATGTGTCGGATGTCAGACTTTATACTGACTAAACTGACTTTGAAAGTTGAAAAAAGTAAACAGAGTTCGAACCGGCAGTGGTGGCCACAATTGGCGTGTGCACATCGGTGTTGATGCCAAAGCAGATGCCAAAATCAGTGAAGATCAGTATGAAGTCGTCTCTTGTGCAAACAGTTTGGTTCGGTGTGGTACACCTGAAACTCCAACAGAGATTTTGTAGCAGTGGTTGAAATAATGATAAAAACGTGGTGAAACGCACTCGATAAGAATATCGTCGAGTTGTGACATGAGTTGCTGGTGAAGATCTCTGGAGTTCAGGATGCCAGTGACATTGTAGTCTGACACTTTTACAGTTGTGTTTGGTGTTCGGCTGGAGTAAACTGCCGTGATCAAATCAAACGCTTGATGCTCGCGAGCTTTGGATATTCTGGAAACATTTAGTGTTGCTTCACTTGAGAATCATTGGATGCGAAAAGCATTTCGCAGATACTATATTTCTCAAAGAAGAAAAAAGTTGATCGAACCGGAACTGATTGTTGTTGCATATTGCCACAGCCGGAAACGTGAGATTAGGCGGGTATAAAACGTCGATGTTGGTGGTGATCGGGTTAATACGAAAAGTCTCATATTTCTGTTTACTTTGAATCACCATCACCACTGTTGCTGCGATCAGCAGTGCAAGCCAAACAAGCCTGCACATGGATACAGTATGCATTTCATTCAACTGTTCAAATTTGATACTTCAGTTTCTTGCAACATGCAACGCGCTATGTATCCCATCAATTGATAAATTGGCAACAATACCTGAAGAATTGAGTTTAAAAAACTCGGATAACAAAACTAACTTTCTGGCCCAGTTTCCATTGCCCACCAAATACTGGAATCCATGCAGCCCCGTGTGTGTGCAGAAATCGTTGAATTTGTTCACTTTAGCCGGTTTGGCCACAGATGGCGGCTTATGAGACAGTCTGAATTGAAAATTATCTAAAAATGC
>JASANC010002759.1:0-52505 GCA_030248135.1 Theristus sp. LFF4_11 | reverse complement strand
GAATACCGTAAAGTCTTGCATATAAGGTCTCCTTATATAAATTTGAAAATCAAAAATTTCTGAAAAAAGTGGAATTTCGTGTGACAGCCTTATAAGTGGGAGGAGGTCTTATAAAGCGAACATTAAGAATTCCGGGCCTTATAAACGGGGTCGGATTTCGACCATGTCAAAATTTTAAATTTTTTGGTTACCCGCCGTGTGACACTCCGCCCACTTTTGGGTGGGGGTCTTATAAGTGGGAGGAACCTTATATGCAAGACTTTACGGTATGCTTTGGAAAAGTATATTTTCCAATTTTCGCTGAAAAAAAACCGTGATTATGCTTGTGAATTCTGTCGCCGCGGGCATCATTCTGTGTGTTCAGCCAGCCAGGACCTGTGATCCGATTACCAATAACGCTAGATTCAATAAGACAGATGTTTATTGAATTGGAGAGGAAGGCAATTCAATCAATTCATAAGGCGGCATTAGTACAGCACTAAGGTGCACCATGTACATTGTACAAACAACTTTTACGTGCCAGCAAACCTGGAACTACTGATATGGCTAGATTATGAAACGTTTGAATCACATACTGGCAGTGAAAGCCAGTGCTGCTGCGAGTCACTGTCACTTCACAAGCCAGCTGACGCCCCGTTTTGTGCCTCTTTTCGCGTGTTTCCCGTTTTGCTGACCTGCCCCAAAAATGAGCGTCCTATATATACAAAACTTATAGAGCGGTATACCACGTGGAGGCTACCCACGATAAGTGGTGAGAACGTGGTACACCACTTTTCGTCACCAAAGAACATATCAAAAAGGGCACCAACAGGTCACCAAGTTGTCGTGTCGCCGCGAATCGGTGAACGACCATGTGAATGTGCAACAGTGTACGCATGCGAAACGAAGTGCACAAGCCAAGAATCGATGTATACTTCAGCTGTTCGTTTCGCAGCGCGATATCGCAAGAAATAACATGCATAATAATGAATCTGAAGCAACTGAGTTATGAGATTTACATTCACTTGTCTCAGTGCTTGACACGATTGAGCAGTTTCTGTGACTTTGTACTGTTCCCGTATAACGGTGTTGTGTGGCGTGATGCAGTTACGATAGTAACGCTGCGCGGATAGCCGGCAAAAATCACCAGCGACGTCCCACCCTACAGTCCAATTCTAAAACATATCCAACCAGCTGATTGGTTGATTGATGCATGCGTTCTGTGCGTGAATTGCAGTGGTGGTGGAGTTTGGTTTGCATAGAATGCATGCATCGCGTGATTATCAACCAATCAGCTGGTTGGATATGTTGTAGAGATAGACTGTGCACCCGTGTTGTCAACAGCAGCAACCTGCAAACGCCACTTATTCAAAAAACCCTCTCAAACTACGCTCGACCAATCCGCGCGTGTGCGTACAGCAATTTTAAAATCCAACCAATCGGTGCATGCGCAAATTCCACCTCATAGCGCGGCAGGTTGCCTGCAACAGCGCAAATAAAACTGCACTCTCATTATTTTTATTTTATGTTTACTTTTTTTCGAATCTGCTCCAGGTTTGTGCTAGAAACATTGAAAACATCCAATCTATAATTATGTTGGATGGGATGAAGCTCCGAAAGTGTCGAATTACATGAATTTTGCGCATCGATGAAAGTTTCCATTTAATTTTCGAAATTCGAACTTGCCATAGATTCAGAATTTATCGATATTACGACTCACACTTTTTTGAAGCGGCGCTTTACGCATTCTCCGGTGCAGGAAGCAAGACAATGGTGGTAACTTTTCATACTTCTTTTCTTTTACACTCAAAAACGTTTTTGCTTTTTGCTCTAAAGTTGCTGTAAATGCTACCTGTTCGACGTCAGAATTTGTGGTGTGAATTTTGGATGTATTTCAAACATCGTTAAAAAATCCCATTTTTCCGTCAAACATTTTTTCAGGAACCACTGATGGATGAACAGCTGAGCGGTAAGACGACATGAAAAAAAGTTGAAATGATTTGGTTGTAAGACTCAACGCGCGCATAAATTTGCAATCAGTTTCATGCTTGAGGGAGGTGTTAATTCAGAATTGGTGAAGTGATCCGAGTCCCTTAAGTACTATCGGGTCACACTTTGGCAGATTTGAATTGCCGCATAAAGCAGTGCGGAGAGGCGGAGTCTGCCTGAACTTACCAGCCAATCAGCTGGTTGTATTATAATTTACATAGGGACTGTAGTGTACATACGGTTTCAGTAACCCCGTTTTTCACCAGTGTGAGTGAGTCTCAGACAAACATTTCAGAGCTTAAGGGCGCATTCTCGCTGTTCGATCGAGATGGCGATGGCACAATTTCGACAAAAGAGCTCGGAACCGTGATGCGTTCGCTCGGACAGAATCCGACGGAGTCGGAACTACAGGAGATGATCAACGAAGCGGATGCCGATAGTTAGATGGAGTTTGGTTTTCGGTGTTAAAAACTGTTTTTGGCTTGTGAAGTAACAAATTATACTTGAAAACTGGCTGTTTGCTGACGTTCTATTTTTCAAACCGTTGCAAAAAGCCTTTTTCGCACCTTGCACGTTTTGTAAAACCTAAACAATTTCTGCGGGACTGGGTTCTGGCTGGTGAACGGGCATCACTAAAAAGTCAACCAATCAGCGTGTTTCCCGCACTGTTTTCTTCAAATTTCGCCGCTTTCTCATCGCAGGCAATGGCGTTATTGATTTCGGCGAGTTCGTGACGCTGATGACACGCAAGATGAGCAACACCGATTCAGAAGAAGCGATACGAGAAGCATTCCGGGTGAGCACTTCGGTGTAAAATGCCGAAATTGCACATCACCATGAGCAAAGAAACGGTCAAACCTCTATCTGAAAGCCTGTTCTCCTATCCGAAAACTTGACCCCAAATAACCCAATCCAAACCTCTTGTCCTGTCCCAAGACTGAATGCGGTAAAACGCAGCGCACATACAATACCAGTTAGCTGTGTTTTGTTTACGACGTTCACTGTTTGAAAGTGCCCTGTTCCAGAATAGGAGAACAGAAAAGTTTCAGAAAAGTTTTTCTGCAGCCCCGGACAGTGGGGCATAATGCGGACACACAATCAATGGACGGTCCCACAGACTCCACCCGCCATACAAATACCGTAAAGTCTTGCATATAAGGTTCCTCCCACTTATAAGACCCCCACCCAAAAGTGGGCGGAGTGTCACACGGCGGGAAACCAAAAATTTCAAAATTTTGACTTGATCGAAATCCTACCCCGTTTATAAAGCCCGGAATTCCTAATGTTCGCTTCATAAGACCTCCTCCCACTTATAAGGTTGTCACACGAAATTCCACTTTTTTTCAGAAATTTTTGATTTTCAAATTTATATAAGGAGATTTTATATGCAAAACTTTACGGTATACCGCATAAAATCTTGCAGATAAAACACCTCTCCCGTTGATAAGACCGCCTCTCCCCCAAAAGTATCTCGTGACCGTTTTGTTGTTTTGTGCAGGTCTTCGACA
Source organism: Theristus sp. LFF4_11 (assembly GCA_030248135.1). Taxonomy (NCBI): domain Eukaryota; kingdom Metazoa; phylum Nematoda; class Chromadorea; order Monhysterida; family Xyalidae; genus Theristus; species Theristus sp. LFF4_11. Next base: position 49,029 of record JASANC010002759.1, on the reverse strand, counting down.
AAGACGGCAATGGCGTGGTGTCGTTGGCCGAGTTGCGTCACGTGATGGAGAACATCGGCGAGGAATTGTCGGGCACCGAACTGGACGAGATCCTGAAGGACGCCGACAAGGACGGCGACGGACAGATTGAGTATGACGGTGCGTTGGAAATGCAGTTTTTTTTCTATGGTGTGTTTGTCAGTCAGTCAGTCAGTCAGTTTTATTCTGCAGTGCACGGCATAATACCAGAGAAGTGTAAGACACCATGAGTAGGCAAGCCAAATTTGTTTGTTTAACCCCGTCACTTTAGCATGTGCCACTTTGAATTTAGTAGAACGACTTCATGGCAGAAAGTAGTGCAGCATGGCCGGAATCAAAAAGGTAGTCCGTCAAGGCGCGGTCAGCCGCAGACTAGGAACTGTCTGTTTTAAAAAATTCCAACATACATGTAGTTCCCAATAATGTGTGCAATGAAGAGCATAGCACAAAGAATAATCAGTTACATAGTTTAAAAAACACGTCAAATTTGGCACACAATTGAGTTTCTGAACGTCATTTTTCTTTCATTCTTGTCATTCAAATCTCGTGCGCTCTTGGCGCTTATAAAAGCTGCCATGTTTACTCGGCCATTCCGTACTAGTAATAAAGTTATAGACTAAATGAAAAAAAAATTAAAATTTTTTTTCAGAGTTCGCCCGCATGATCACACACAAGGCGTGACATCGCTTGCATTTGCATTCCAATTTCCAACAACCGACAAATCTGGCATTTCTTTTTTGTGTTTGTTATATCCAAACAATGGTCTTACCTCTCTGGCGCCTCAAATATTCAGTGAAAATATTGTTTTGTAAATAAAACCAGTTACTGTTTGGTTTGTTCTCCAGTGTTCAACGAATCAATTAGCGTATTTGCAAGCCAACAATTTCACAGCAGACTAGACCAACAGTAAAAATAATTCAGTCCTGCAAAAACGTTTCACGCAGTTATGCTTTAAAATCGCAAGATTCAATTAAGCGTTGTTGATGTGCAGAACCAGGGACTCCAATCGACAAACAGACAAATTGAAATGCAGAGACAGCCTCGCTGCTTGCGGTTTCGTCAGGTAGACGCTACCACGGTGCACCCTGGCTCGTCAGTGCGACGGACAAGAGGCAAAGAATCAAGAAATGCCAAAAAACACAAGTAAAGACAAAGTCTGCAAAAAAACAGAAGTTCACGTTTTTGATCATATTGGATTGGTTGTGGAATCATAAACTGTTTGAAAGAAAATCTAAATTAAACGCGGTAAAACATGCGCAAAAACAGCACTCGAAGACTTCCATGGAAATTGTCGGCATTGGAAGCGCGCGATTGGTGGCGTGAAGATCATAGGGATCGAAATGATCATTCCGAGGATTTCGACAGAGTTGGTGAGTTGCTGGAGAATTCTGGCTGTTATTGTTGATTGGAAAACATCGAGATGACAAAAGTTTCGAAAAGTTTTTCGCGACGTTTTGAAAGCGCTCGGAGTATAACACAAACCAAATTCACTGGTTTGTGAAATGCTTGCGTGTGTTTCCCATGCTGTTGGCCATCACCACATTGACCACAACACTGCGTGATCACAAAACTGCTCGTTTTGTTTTCTCCATTTCATCAGAAAAATCATGAAAAGCAAAAAAAAACGTTTTTAGGTGAGCGTCAAATGCTGGCCGGTCGGAATGCAACGTTCGCCATTATTGCGCTCGTCTCATTTGTCGTCGTCTGTTGCGTCATTGGTCACGTTCATTATGAGTATCGCGCCAGGCGGTAAAGGTCATAGTTTGAAGGCGGTGTGCTTGGTTCTTATAACAACACAGTGATGTTGCATACAGTCGCAAACAAACACACAGGCTGACACACGCCGTTGTCTGAAGACCAACGGTTATTGGCCATGTTGCACAGTAATCGCAAACAAACACACTGGCATCGTGGTGTAGTATCGTTTATGTGTGTGCGTGCGTGTTTGCTGGTGACTGCGTAACATACGGAGTGCATGGTCTACAAAGAAGGCGTTTATATACTGCACTTTTTCAATGACACTGAGACAAAAAACGACATACGTATCACCTATTTTTTCGAATGTGTCCCACTGAAATGACGTCATGTGCCGCAAAACATGCGCTTGCCGTTCACAGCAAACCAGACTTTCCGTTTAGCCGATTTCTTCCCGCAAACAAATGGCTGAATGTCGAATCAGTCACACCAAACTGAAATTTTACTGGCTGTACTTTGACAAACGGGCGTTTTTAAAGCAAATGACGTCATTTTAGTCCGGACACGTTTGAATACATCCACAATACACGCACGGTTTCGCTGCGCAGAATGCACCAGCGTCAGCAGCGTTTCCTCCGGCTGCTGCACTCGTTGACGCGTCTTCGGCGCACCCTTCGCCTGTTGGGCGTGCCCGAGCCGGCCCCGAACGACCGGGGCCTCGTATTGCACAGTCTGATGACTCCGCCCGCTAATGGACATCAACAGAAACCAGTGCTAGTGTCCCCCTTGTTCGCCATGAATGCCCGCCCGCAGCCGCCACCGAACGTTCGCCAGTTTCTGGCCGTTGAACACGAATCGTGCGCGTATCACGCGCAGCGACGCAACGCCGCCGTGCCGTGTGATCATACCCGTTCGGGAAGCAGTGCGGGTACGTCAGTGTTTTTTTTGTGTTTCCGGTGCTGTAGGATCGGAAGTTGATTTTGCTTTGGCGTGTGTGGGCTTCGTCACTATCAAGTGCTCGTGAACGAACCTCGTGTTTTGCTGACTGACCGCACAGTATAGGAGCCAATATAGGAGCCAAGTGTTTAGCAGTAATTTTGTCCCGTTCCCTACCGAGCAACACGGGTGAAAATATCCGTGTCGCGTACATTTAGTCAAACTTTGCCCCGTGAACGTTTTAAAACATGCAAAAGCTGCAGTCTACTGACACAGGCACTTCATTCATGCTGCGGCAAAACGAAGCCGTCGCTGATTTGCTGTTCAGCTCGTTTCGACAGCAGAATCAACGACGATACTCGCTGCTTGGATGGCTAAGGCGGTTCAATATGTGATGACCCAAATCTGCGCTCTTTCGGTTGAAGCGGGGCTGTTTAGTTTTTTTACACGCGTTTGTCAGTTTTAATTTTCCTCGATTGTTTGGCTTATCACACATCGCTTAACATGTATTGCCGTGCTTGGTCAAAGAGGCACAGTGTCACCCATAGTTGCAGTTTCGTAGAGAATAAAATGAGTGCTCAAACATTCATTAAAACAAACAGAAAATTAATGGAACCGCAGTTTTGCCAGATTTCATAACGGTCTGTGAAACGGCGGTTTGTGTGATTGCTTGGTTTTTGCGGGCCATGTCATCTATTGAAAACAAAAATGTTTGCTGCCAAATTTTGAAAGTGCGACAGCCTTAATAGCGTTCTCTGGTCTCTCGATTCCGGTGCCTTCTTTCCGGAATGCTCATTTTGTGTTCCTGCACACGACGCATGCCTGGCACTTTTGAACGCAGTCACCTTCGTCACTGAAATCGCCGTCCATGTCGCGTCTTCGTGTCGTCGTTCTCCGTGTCGTCGTTCTCCGTGTCGTCGTTGACGGTGACGGTGGCGGCGGCGTGCTGGAGAACGCTCCGGTGGACGTGTGCGCCTCGTTTTCATTCGGCGTATCGTTGCAGATCCCGCAAGATTTCGGACATTTCTGCCGAACGAAACTGACAAAGTCGCCTTTGGTGCACCAACCCTGTCCGGTGTACCAGTCGCACTTGTCGTCATCTTTGCAGTCTGAAGATTTTTTTTTGACTTTTTAATGAACAATTATCATCATGTTGTGTTCGACTGAGAATTGCAGGACTACAGAATCTCAGGCGCATTCGCGTAAAACGAAATTAATTAAAAAAATGAGCTTCAAAACATACTCTGATTTTCTTTTGAACCGAGTCAATGCAAATTCATAAAGTTTTGTTCATTTTTGCCTTGAACAGCAATTTTTTTAATATATTGTAACGTTTACCAAACGGTCGACCAACGCACAGCCCATCGTTGCACGTCTGAGATGGAAGACATTTGCTACACGGTTGCCCACGCCGGTACAGTGGGTCGTCGAAAAAGTTGCCGCTGGAGGAAAGAAACAGTTCCTTTAAAAATTGGGATACAGCACAACACGTCTGAAGAAATATTTTAGAGGTTCAGAAAACAATAAACAGGATAACTGGGGAAAAAATGCCACTGACGGAAAGAAATATCGACAGACAAGCGTCATTCGGTCGCATCGTTTTGCGCCGCAGCCCAGCTGATACGTTTTACTCCAAACCAACTGCAATAAAACAAGCCACGAATCCTTTCTTGATGTTTTGAACTGACAAAATCGTCAGAGAAAAACTCTGAAAAAACTAAAGTTTCAACAAAAAACACAGCCAAACCTGCGTGTAATGTGCCACGCCGTTGCTCAACATCGCCGGGACAAATTTGTCGACCGTTCCGAAAAGCTGCCCGGGTGCTTTGTCGATTTCATGATACCAGAGCGCCGCCAATCCCGTCCAGTTCCAATTGCCGCTGCCCCAGGCCAAGTTTTCGCCGTACTCTTTCTGGCCTGAACGATATTTTTTTTGTTTTTTTAATATAAAAGCACATTGATTAAAAATGATTAAAAAAAATTCTTACTCTCGTGTCCATTCGGACAAGAATCGGCCCAACGTTGCGCGGTTGCAGCCACCTTGTCGTTCCAGACCTTTTTTTCAGAAAGAGGTTTTTAGATAAAAACCGACCAGTGATCGATCAGTTCTGTTTTTTTGTTTTTTGGATCTTTGTTTTTCTTTGTAAACTGGCTGTTGAAAAAATAAATTTAGGACACGATAATCTTGTTTGTAGTATTTTTTCTGAAATTTTCCGAAACCAGTGTCACCATTGCTGTCATGTCGGCTGCCATCGGTTGATGTTTGCCATTTTTGGTCACCGTCAGACCTTTTGCGGTTTTTCGTCGCCAGAAATTGTGAATGTCCAAAAGCGCCTTCTTCTCTTTGGCAGTCAATTTAGCCAGAGCATTGTCGAAAACAAACAGAAAAAATACAGCGAGCACAAAGAAGCGGAGGATTGAGAGCATGTTCAGAAAAAAAGATCTATTCCGTTTTTCGTTGTTAAAATTTTAGAACTCGACTGTTTTTTACTGAGGGTCAGAACGTTTGGCGTTCCATTTGCATCGTTAAACCAAGGTCAAACAACTCTAGAAAAACCACATAAAAAGTGTTTTGATGGCAGACAAAAAACTAGATTATTGAACGAAAATTACCAAATCAATGGGGCAACTTAACACAAAATTATACACTCAACAAACTCCATTGTGCTTTCGATGCTGATGTTCCACCAAAAGCGAAAAATAAAGAATGGAAGCATGAATTAGCGACATAAAACTTGTTCTAGTCACGTTGTTCCCTTTTTGGTCAAATTTGTCAACCAATTCTCTTTTTGTCAAATTTTCTGCTCTTTATTGGAAAGTGACAACTGTCATTTCTACATTCCGAATACTGCACATCTCGAGTTCACAAAAAGCCGAAAAAATACATTAAGATTGAAAGAAAATTTCTTCGAATAAAATGTACACACATTGTACTACTTGGCTAATCCTAAATAACGTTAATGCAGACCAGTGTTTATAAAGCAAAATGTACAAAAATCTTTTGAAAAGCAAAAAATTCAGTGAAAAATTGCACATTAAATCAATAAAATCAATAAAAAATCACTGAAACACCGAACCAAGCGAACACGTTGCACTCGTTTCCAGCACCGCATAGTTCACCGCCAACACGTACGCCAGCCATGCCGCGTGCGGCATCGTTAACGTGAACGACCATCGGTGAATGCTGGCGAAATAGCAAATCGTCACCAGTGAAATCGCGAACGCCGCTGAAATCAGTCCGAAACCGACACAGACGAGGCCGAATGCGACGAACAACACGACGGAGGCGACGTAGAGCAAGAGGTGCACGAAATGGAGCACAGCGATCAGCACGACACTTCGACGATTCACGCGACCTCGAGCGCAGTGCAACGTCGCGCACGTACTGACGCCGGTCAGAAGCGACAGGAACAGCTCAAAACAGCTGAAGATCTTTTCATTTCTTTCATTCAAATTTCGCGCGCTCCTTGAACCCTGAAAAAAAACCATTCCGTACCTGCAAAACGACGATCGCGGGTGCTGACCAGTTTGGAGGCGCAAAATCCGGGAGCAGCGCTGCGATGTTGTCAGCGTTGAACTGGATGACGGCCAGCCAAACGCCCGCTCCCACGGTCGGAGTGAGCGTGAGAAAACAGATGAGAAAGTAGGCCACCCACTGGCAGACAGTGATACGACGGAAAATGTTGTCTCCGGTGTCACACGTTGAAGTAGCGTTATCCGGATGCGACACGGTCCCGTACGGGGAAACACTTGAGAAAAAGGTGTGGTCGTTTGCGTTTGGATGATTTCTGCGCGCTTCAAAAATTTAAAGCCCTCGACACTGCAAAATTGTGGTCGTGGTCACAAAGCAGTATATTCCCGTGCGGGTACAAATCAATTTTTAAGAAACCCCGTTCGGGAACGTTTCGACATTGCAGGCTGACTGTCAACGGGACACCGGAAACGAGCGAGGAAATGCCAATGGAGTGGGACGAAACGGTGAATCGACGGCGACCCGCGTACGTCAGCGTGGGCTTGGTGCCGTTCGCGGCGTCGTCGGCTGTGGTCGGATCGATTGAATAAACGTTCATGGCTGATTTGCTGATCTGCTTAAAATCAAAATCAGCAAAAGCTTTGGACTCAACGAAGAATATGCTAACGTCCCGGCATAAAGACACTGTTTATGGCAAAATGATTGCTTAGATGACCAGAACGATGCACACCATTCCGACACATGTCAGTGGGTTTGTTTTGTGCCCATGCAAGAATAGTAAAATCAAAAGTGAAGTTGGCTTTTTTAAAGTCAGCTGTGAAAAAAACAAAACAAAATGTTAACATATAAAAAACTTGCAGTGTTCTTCAACAATTTGCTTTGATAGTCATGATGCACAACAGTTGTGTGTCCAAATTTCCGGAAAACCTACCAACAATTCCGTTTATTCATGTGTAGATAAGAAACAACAACGTTTTTTGTTAGCTTTGCCGTTATCTGTGAGTTGCTGACTTTTCTGAAATATTTGGTTATAAATTGGTACAGTGGTAAAACGTGATACACAGACGCGAAACACACATAACGGTTGTGTTCACGTCTGAAACAAAAAGAAGAGTTGGAACTAAATGAGATTCTAAAATATGACATTGGAAAACGGCAGTGTCCACATTCTGAACAGTTAGAACTAGGTATGGCCTATTTTTTAAACATGACCCACTGAAATGACGTCATGTGCCGCCGAACATGCGCTTGTCGTTCACAGCAAACCAGATTTTCCGTTTAGCCCATTTCTTCCCGTAAACAAATGGTAAATGTCGAATCAGTCACACCAAACTGAAATTTTAGTGCCTGTACTTTGACAAACGGGCGTTTTTAAATAAAATGACGTCACGTTAGTCCGGACACGTTTGAATAAATCCACAATACATATGTAAACGGAACTCTAAATTCTGGCGCGTTGGAAAACCAGTTATAATTGTTGGAGCAGTCAAACGTAGACACTACACAGACGCGAAACAGCAAGCAACGAAAGTAACACTTGCAGACGGTACAGCTCGGGAACTCGGACGAATAGAATTCATCAAAATGTGATGCGAAATGACACCTTGGCTGCATTGTAAATATTAAGTCAAGCTGTGCGACGCTCAAAAATTTCATTCCAAAAGTTGTTCAAGCATAAATCAATTTGTGAAACGGTTCAAAATCGACTGCTGAGTGCTGATGGTTTTACATAATAATTTTTGTTGAACTTTCGAAAAATTGTGCCAAAAATGAGGTTTTCAGAGGACATTTGAGGAAAATTTTTGAATTTTTAAAAAATCGGCATTTTCTGTTTTTTATTTAATTTTTTTAATTTGTCACCACGCACTCATTTCATTGGGAAATTTTTTTTGAATTAAAAAAACCGGCATTTTTTTGTTTTTCCTATTTAGCCTTTTTTAATTTGATTTTTGTTTGACAGACAACCCTAATTTAAAAAGTATTTTTTATTTTTATTTTTGATCACAGGTTTTTGCTTGCAATGAGTGAGTGGTTGTAGGTTTAGGGTTGTTAAACAAAAATGAAATTTTTTTTTAAAAGTGATAAAAAAAACAAAAATGCCGATTTTTTTTTTGAAAATTCGAAAAATTTTCTTCTAATATGCTCTGAAAACCTCAATTTTGGCAAAATTTTTCGAAAGTTCAACAAAAATTTTCTTTGATTATACCTCGTAAAACCTTTAGCAGTCGATTTTGGGCCGTTTTACCGTTAAGTTTTTGAGCGTCCCACCCAAAGCTTGGCCTACCATTTCCGATGCAGATAAGGTGACGATTCGCCTCGCAGAGCGTCCGATTGTGCTCGCTGCTCCGTTTGCAAGCGCTACGTTGTCTGGTTGCTTGCTGCTTCGTGTCGTGTCGTCGCAACACCATCAGAAGAATTGATCGAATTTCAAGGCGGTATGTTTGTCTTCACTTTAGCATTAGTTTGCTGGGGACAATTAGTGACGTTTTGGAGGTCAAAACACAAGAAGAGGCATGGTGACGGTTTGGAAAAGGGGTAATTGAGGTCACCAAAACAAAATCTGCAAAGTTCCGTCATATGGGAGTCATTCGGGAGCAGTACCGTGGGCCCAAAAAAAATTTCGAGGGGGGGGTATGGTACCGTGGGGGGGGGGTGCCGACTGCCGACCAAAAAGTGAGGGGGGGGGTCCAACCTATGGTAACGTGGGACCCCCCCAGGGGGGTCCCATGGGGGGGGGGGTGCGTTTTTTCAAAATTTTCTGTGGGGGGGGGCCACCCCCCCACCCCCCCATGATAATTTTTCGCTTAAATTTTGAAGGAAAAACGCTAAATTTTGCTGCAAAATCGTTGAAATTACAATGAAGATGGTCAAGTTATCATATATTCAGCTTATATTATGGACTTTACAGACAAAAAATCATGATTTTCGAAAAAAAATTTTAAGGTGTGCAGAAAATTTTGGGGGGGGGGGGGGTGTCCGCCAGACAAAATTTCATGGGGGGGGGGGGGGGGGGGTGTCGGACAATTTTGGTGGGGGGGGGGGGGCTGGGGGGGGGGGCCCGGTTTTAGGGGGGGGGTGGCACGGTGGGCCCCCCCCCCCCCCCCCCCCCCCCCACCCGACGGTCTCGGGTGCTCTGGGGGGGGGTGTACCCCCCCCGCCCACGGTACTGTTCGGGAGGCGCTTGCATATCATATGTGGTTCTTCGGACTCCCTGATTAATTTAGCACAACTTTGATTTTTGAAATTTAAAAAAAAAATTTAAAAAAAAAACAAAAATGACGATTTTTGTTTTTTTTAACAACCCTATGTAGGTTTTTAAATTTTATGCGTTGCGTTCTGATCCTAAGGCAAGCCTTTTTGATAAGGTGAAAGTGATCAACTAAGTTTTTGCTTTTTTTTCCTGTGTCTTTCAGCTTTGCACCGTGCCCGTAGCAGCCCAAGCCCGCCGCCCCCCCCCCCCCCCGTGTGCATCAAAAATTATCGTTTCATCAGCAATCATGCCGCGCTCTAAAAGAGATAAAACAGGTTGGTTTTGTTTGATGATGTTCATAGTTGTTCCAGAGCCGAGGGGTTGGGGGTAGGGTTAGGGGCTTTGAAAAAAAAAATTTTTTTATTTTTTTTTTCGTTTTTTTTTTTTTAAAATTTGAATTTTTTTTTTCAAACTTAAAAAAAAAATTTTGAAAAATTTTTTTTTCTACTTTGCTCTGAAAATTCGATTTATGGCATAATTTTTTGAAAGTTCAAACCAAATTTTCTTCCCAACTTCGTCATTTTGACCGACGTACTCCATGTTTTTCGATTTGGATGACTTCTAGAGTCAATTTTTAGCGTTGAAATGACTTAACTGAATTGAAATATCGTTTCAGAAATCGTTTTCTTGCAACTTAGAACATGTTTTTTCAGTCGGTAGGCCATGAGATGAACATGATATCTTGTTGATTGGCGTACGTTATAGGTCTACAATGGAGTTGTGCGATATATTGTCAAACAATTGGAGCGGGGATGTTGGTTAATACCACATCACACGACCGTTTTTCAGATACCCGATAACATGGCCACATGTTAAAACTTGCGTGCTGAGCTAAACTAACGTGTTAAACTTGCGTCTGTCAGTTGCCCGCAACGTGATCGCGAAATCATGGTACGTGTTTTCGATACGATGATTTGAAGAGTGGGCTCTCGCCATGTGGCAGATAGCATAGCTGGTTGAACCTGAAAGTAAGTGTCTTGGGGGGGGGCGACCGGGTTGACAGGGGTTGCCGACTTAGCTACAGCAAACAGGAATTTTTGAACACAGTCAAATTTTGGTAATTTTCTAAAGAGGAACAACTAAGAACGGTTCAATATTCAAGTACACGTCGAAAATTGTCCTGTTTTACTGTTGAAAATGCAACTTTCCCTCTATGAAATGGACATAATTTCAATAAAACACGATTTTCGCTCTTATAGTTTTCCGGATCGTTCTGAAAATAGTCTAGATGAACTCAGCTCGACGAGACGCTTCGAACAAACCTAACTTGTAAAAAAAAATTTAAAAAAAAAAAAAATTTTTTTTTAATTTAAAAAAAAATTCGGATTTTTTTTTTCTCCTAACCCTAGTTGGGGGGGGGGCCGATATAGATAGCTGGAGCAAATTTTCCAGATAGATAGCTGGAAAATTTTGGGGGGTGGGCGCGGGGGGGGGGCATGTGACTTTGGGGGGGGGCGGTCAAAATTTTGAAATTTGATAGATAGATAGCTAAAACGCTAAAAAGCTTTAAAAACAGCAAAATAATGCTAAAAATACACTAAAAATCAAGTATGAACGCGTATTTTACCTAAAATTAGCGAAATTTTCAAGAATTACGAGCAAAAATGGTCAATTTTGGTCAAAAATTGACTCATTTTATGTCTTCGAAGACAAAAATTTTCAGATAGATAGCTGGCTGAGAATTTTTTTCAGATAGATAATAGCTGAGCCGAAAAAACTTGTCTGATAGAGATAGATTCAAAAATTTTTGGGGGGGGCCGGCCCCCCCAGGCCCCCCCTAGAACAACTATGATGATGTTTATGAAATAATGAACGTGGGTGACGGCTTTTCGCCTTCAATTCCATATCAATTGTTTTTTTTGCTTTATCTGGTTGAGGTCACAAGATTCGACAACTTTATTTTTACGTCTGAAATCTGAATCTCAAGTGTGTTGTGTTCTGCATTTTCTGACTTTGTGCCTTGTGGTGACCGTGCGTGATTGTAGTTGTCCGGAAGGGTTGGGTTTGATTATAGAGGGGGATGTAAGAAGCTAAATAACGCGTAAAACGCTAAAAATAAAAGATAAATGCGTTGATAAATGTTTGCCATAACCCCTTGTGTGTTTGAACCAAAAAATCTTGCGATGTTACGCCGTAGCGAAAGCGAAAGTAGCGACATTTTTATTGATTGAATAATGACAATAGCAATCCTCACACCATCTACAATTGAAGGGACGTTACAGAATACAAGATTAAGGCGTATCATCTCAGATTACCGAATATTCCGCAATCCTCTATATAAACGTACCAGAACTTCGTTTCTGCAGTTTCACTGACGAAAACGAAGAAGAAGTTTGGCCGCGAGCGAAAGGCAACGATCATCAGCGAACTGCAGCGGCACTTAGACGCGCACAGTTTCGTGTTCGTCGTTTCCGTCGACAATCTGCGCAACACGAAGCTAATCGACGTGCGACAGCGTTTCAAAGCGGACAGCAAGTGAGCGGCGAATGTTGCACTCTGTTCCAGAGCTGTGTGCTCTCTCTTTCTCCCAGAGAGCCCGGTGATCGGATTTTGTAACAGTGAGTGGTGTCTAAAAAGTGGGGAGTGTTGCCTGCTGCTCAGGGTGTCCCTGAAGTTAGAACGACTCACTTTTCGGACACTATTCACTTTTGCTTGGGCTGGCTTGTCGCCGCGCATATATGCGTAAGAACGAAGTTTAACCTCAGTTTTTGCCTTGTCAGCTGCGGACTGACACTGCGAAAAAAACAGTCCACAAAGCAAAAACTGACGTTATTCAATTTTATAAAACTACTAAAGGTGTTTTGTGATTGATTTTCAACGTAAGATCAACACAGACACTTGAAATTGATCTGTTTGTTGTTCAGATTTTCGTTCGCCAAGCGAACGCTGATGATGAAAGCGTTAGGTCGAATTCCGGAAGATGAATACATGAAGAACACGCACAAACTCTCGAAATACCTCGTTGGTCAAACCGGCCTCATGTTCACGAATCGACCCGTCCAAGACGTGATTAAGTCAGTAGTCAGTCTTCGGGGCGTTTTAAAATGAATCAAGTCAGCTGATGATAATAACAAGACTGGACAATTTCTCATGTTTCGAAATTTTCACAAAATAAACTTCGATACCAAATCTGTTGAAGCGATTAGTTTTCCCAAAAAGGCTTAAGGCGGAAACACTATTTAGTTTTTCGTCCGTACGCACAAACGTCGTTCTAAATCCCGTGCGCAAACTAATCGTGTCCGTAATGCATTAAGATAGCACACACGACACGATTTCTAAATCGCGTGGCTATTTTTTACGTGTCGTGTCCGTGCGTACGCACAAAAAAACTAATTGCCAAACGCGCCTTTAATCCGAAAAGCAACCAACCATCTGTCCAGTTTTTTTCTGTCCGTTCAGATTCTTCGAGAAATATTCCGCTCAAGAGTACGCGCGCGCAGGCACCAGCGCAAAATGGACGGTCTCCTTGGAAGATGGTCCATTGCCGTTCCCGTTCTCAATGGAGCCACAGCTGCGCAAACTGGGCATGCCGACTGCGATGGATAAAGGCGGGTCTTTTTTATCTTGTATAAAATCGATGTGTTGTGTGATTTGTTGTTAAGCACCATTCATGGAAGTTGAAGAGCGCTGACGCGCGTCACTTCGCTACACATTCACGAAGCAACAAAAAAAAACAGCGCGCTTCAGTTTTGGAACACGCGCACATTCATACGCACGTTCATGTTAGCGCGCGCGTGCATGAATGGGCCTTTGATCAATCAAAATCATAATGTTTGAAAAAAACTTGTGTTTTTGCGCAACATCAAACAGGTGAATCAATCGCATTTCTGCGCAGAAGAACATTTGAGAGAAAAAACCGTTTGATTTGATACAGGTTTGGTGAATTTGACGAGACCTTTCACGGTGTGCAAAAAGGACGACAAGTTGACGCCAAGCCAGGCTCAAATTCTGGTAAGATTGAGCTGCTTTTTGCTGCAACTAAACTGCGTGTTGACTGTTGACTACATTTTGCATTGGGTGATGATAGCAAAACCTGCGGACTGTAGCCAATCTCAGCAGTTTCAGATTTCAGTTCTGTTCAGAGGTCATGTGTATTTGAAAACAATTGAAAAATGAAATTGGAAACCTTTCCAATTCAGAAATTATTGGACGTCAAGATGGCGACGTTCAAAGTGACGCTGCACTGTTATTGGTCGAAGAATGAGAACGGAAAATTTCGAAAACTGAAAAGCGCGCCGAAACTGAGAGACAGTGCTGCGACGGCTGAGCTGCCAGAACCGCGCGAGTCCGGTGGCTGGGACTCCGACACGCCGATTTGAATTTGGGGAAATTATTTCTGGAAATTTCTATGTTCCGCGGGTCAAGTTGACATTTTTGTGCCCCAGAAGTTGTTTTGCTGCATCTTTGTTGGACTGCTGAATTGGATTCCTTGTCCAAAGACGTGCCTTTTTTGTAACAGTAAAAGCAAACGCACTGGCACACACGTGCGAGGTGTTCCGACAAGCTTTTTTTGCTGATTGGTCGCTTTGAAACGATGGAGCCAATCAGCGCACGGTATCATTTGTGTGCTCGACTCCACTGTTTGTTACCTGTTGTTGTTTATTGTTGCAGTTTTCGTTTTTCGCTTGCTATTGCTTCTGATTTGTGAGATAGTATTATAAGAGTTGTTGGCGATATCAATCAAAATGCAAGATAAAAATCGTATATTTTCCTCAACAAAACATCGACAATTTTTTTGCACCTTTTTTTACCAGCGTTCTGGAAACAACGTTTAAAAATGGCACAGTATGAACAAAATTAACAAGAACACAGCACATGAAGGCAGTCGATGTTAGATCACAAATCGGTTCATCGAACAAAAATTAAAAGACGTTTTTTGAGTTGAACCCGGGCCGTCAAAACTGTCATGCTATTGCACTGAATCTCATTTGTAAATCACCAGAATTTTAGTAGGATTATGTGTAGAACTGACAAAATGTCATTACACTGATAGCATTGTTCCAAAAAAATCAGTCCAAAAACAAACATCTTTGGTAACTTTGATGCACCACATTAGTTCATTTTGTTGACATGTTTTGCGCGAAGTAAGGTTCAACGGTCAGCCGTTTTTTTTCGCTGTTATGATTTTGGTACCACAGTAAGACGGTCAGCATCTGAACGCAATTTTTGAAACCGATTTTTATATTTCAAGGATAAAAACTTATACCAGCCCATCCAATGGCTGCTTCATTCAGGAAAACGACCAATCAGCGTGCGCAATTCAAAATAATGCAGCCAATAGCTTGGTATATTTGATTAAACCTGTCATTTTTTTGCAAAGTGCAAAGCATGAGAAACTTTGAATTGCATTTAGCAGAACGGATGTGAACGAGGTTTGTTTGACAAACACCCCCATTTGTGGCTAACTGTGTTTTTACACGACTCCGATCTGGTTTTTTGCACACTCCGAGCTCTGCACACTGCGAAAACGTGACAGGTTTAAACAAACGTACTGTAGTTGATTCATGCCACGGTTTCTTCGCAAAAAAAAAACTCACAGTCTGAACCGATCAGATAGTCCAGCACAAGACCATTGAACTTTTTTCTTGTGATTTCACTGCTGTCTTTTGCGTTCGACGTGAAAATCCTGAATAATGAAGAAAACTGAACGCTTTGTGCTTTTCCAGATCCAGGAAAATTTTTAAAACTTTCAAGTGAACCGACTTTGAGCTGATTCCGATTGAACAACTAGAGCAGTGCAGTTTTCCACACAGAATTTCAAGTGTAGTTCGTGCACACAACAGACACCGTGTGCCAGTGTGTTTGTGAGTGTTGTTGGCGACCCCGCGCCACACTTAAGGGGCATTCATGAAGGCACATTTAGTGGCCGCATAGCTACGCGTCACTAAATACTGCTTCATGAATGCCGCTTCAGAGCGAAAATCACGTGCGCAATCTACAAAAAAAGAACTACCATCCGAGATGCGTTCCGCACGCCGGACACACAGCCGCGGTCCAACTGAAACCGGGAAACCACGAGAAATCGGAGTAGGTCTGCGAAAGAGAAACATTTTTTTCGAATCTGTGCAACTGGTTGTGTGTTGGCGAACGAATTGGCTGTATGTAACAGAATTCACGGTCTTCAAAACAAAACCTTTACAGGAGGTGAGGAGACCAGTTCGAAAAACTCAAAAAGGACTGCAATTGCAGTCAATCAGACACGCATGGCTAAAACACTCAAGACAACCTTGCTAATGGTGTATGCGTATGCCAGTGTGTTTGTGTGTGTAGCTAACACACAATGCAACATCACGAAACCGTGTTTTAGGAAAAGAAATGTACGGTTTCCGGACTCGGCATAAGCAATCAATAATATTTTTTTAATACCTGGCCGGCAGGTTTCAGTTCAGCAGCCGCTGTCGTGATCACGTCAAACGATTCACCTGCCGGATTTTGAAATGTTTGCACCTGAAACTTTTGGTCTGTTTTGGGTTTGTGAATGAAAACAAAACAGACTTGATTTTGTCGATGATGTGAACGAAAAAAGCACCAAAGTTTTTTTGCATTCTGAATAAAAATCAATTTTATCACAGAAAAGCCAGGCGTTTCTTATATTTTCACCTGAACATTGTCCACACCCAAGATTGTCAGAGAGTCTCGCTCAAGTGATTTCGACGACTGATACGACCGGAGATCTTCCGCGTAATGCACAATCGTGTGACCACAAGTACGACACAACAGTGTGCCTGTGTCTGAAGTTTCGAAAACGTGTCAACTAAAAGGGCATTCATGAAGCAGTATTTGGTGACCGCGTAGCTATGTCTTAATACAGATGCAGCTATGTGCAGCTTCAAGAAATCAAAGAAAAAATCATTTTACAAACCGCTATTCAGCTCTTTTGCGAGCGCAATCATCCAATCGAACAACAAACCAAAGTACACAACAATCAACGGCGATCTGCGCGTGCGCCTCAGGACGTTCATGTTTGGTGACGTTTCGCTGAGCGGGCCTGAAATGCTAAAACGGAAACTGCTTTGCAGCGCATTGCACAATGGGAGAATTCTTGAACTTGATTTCTTGAAAACAACTTTTTTCAACTTTCCTTGCACTCTGTTTTCAATTCAACATCACTAATGAGCTCCTAGTTTCGGCACGGCTAGCCTCCCTGCGTCTGCAGGCACATTGAAGTGTCTGTGTGTGTTCATCCATACGCAAACTTAGGCTCACTGCAATAGCTTTTCAGCATTGTGCATGGACAATTCAGTACATTGTGATTCATAATAACGCTTGTATAGTGAGTCCACAGTGGTGCATATCGGTCTGGTCCCGTTTGCAGTTTTTGCACACGGAGAGAACCGAATTGAAATGTACGGGGCGCAAAGAATCGCTTAGCAACAGCGAGCGCAGGTAAAATGTATACTCAGCTAGAGGCAATGACCAGACATACTTTGCATTGTGCTTGTGCATGTGCGATCGAATGTGAACGTCTGGACCAATAGAGTACGGTGTCGACTACAGTACACTGGGTCCCGACACGATCTTACTGCACCCGGATTGTCAGGGTGCTATTCGATTTTTCGAAGCATTTTCTGCTATTTTCAGTTTTTAACATTCAAGAAAGTTATGGGAACATATTACGTCGAGTGAAACCCAACGGGGTAAAAAACCGTCTACCCCCGGACTCAGAATCTCAGCAATCGACTGTGGATGTGGTACCAAGTGCAATATCGCAGTTTTTGATCAATATGCTAAATACTCAACTTTGAGTGAAACAGGATCCTAAACCACTCCACGCAACGCGGTAGCGCTTTTTCCCACTTTTCCCAGTTTCGGTAATACTCTTTGAGGGTGTGATTTTGATGCAATTTGCTGATCATATCGGCAAACAGTCTAGCATTCAAGTTCAAAATTTTTACTGTTTTAAATTTCTCAGTTAATGTCTTCCTCTTTGTTTCATTTCTTGACTTTTCTGTCCGACCAATAAACGCCACAAAAACTCGGGGCGATTCGGGTTACCGACTTGACTTATTGCACCAATTCGGTGTATTGAAAACGTAAGCTTCAGGTACACACAAACACTAATCCCGCTTTAGCTATATTACGTATTTTGCTGTGGCTGCTGTACCCGTGGTTACCGGAAAGCGCGTTTGACACGGAAATCCAGATTATTATGTACAGACAGACCAGGATTTTTAGGTTTTAGTTCTTGTATAATTTAGAATATTTTCGAGATTTAATTTCGTTTCTTGACCACCCACCCGCCCATTTTGCTTCATAAAAATTCGCAAATCAAGTGAAAAGATTCTCTCAATCTGGAAGCAATTGTACGTTTGCTGAAAAAAAAAACAATTTGCTCTTAGTCTCATTCAAACACAATTTATTCTCAGCATTTCCAGAAAGCCAAAACCGCAATATAAATAAATCTGTCGAAATTGAACTTTTTCTGGCGAAACAATGCCCTTCGGCCGCAGTAAAGACCGAGGCGGGGGCGGCGATGCACCGAGGCCTCTTAGTGAGTCTTTTTTAAATTAACAACGTTTAAACAACGCTTCTTGCTGTTTTTTCTCTGCCTTTGAGTTTCGCAAAACGTTTCACACGTTTCAGCTGCAAATGCGGCGATCTTCGGGCCAAACGAGGGCGAAAAAACGTACCCATGCAAAGTGTGCGGCAGAAGTTTCGTCAAAGAGTCACTGGTAAATGGTTTATTGGTGCTGATTTCATAACGATGGAAGAAGTGAATTCAATCTGATGTGAGAATCTGGTTTTTATTGGATTAAAAAAACGTAAAAATGTTTTTGCATGCGCTTTCGTGAACGTCAGAAAAATCGCCAGTTCCGCCAACACTCGAGTGCCACTATATTTCCCATTGTCATCTCTTGTTTTTCCAGCAACGTCACGAGCCGGCGTGCAAGAAACTCGCAAAACCGAAACGCAAGCCATTCGAATCGGGCATACAACGCGCGCAGGGCTCCGACATCTCTGTGAATGATGTGAAGCGAGTGCAGAAGGAAATACAAAAGGTCTGAAAAAAGTTGTTGTTGTTGTTGTTTGACGTTTTTAGGCGATGTTTTTAGCCAGGGCTAACCCAGAGAAGCGTACAGAACGCCATTGAATAAGGTGCCCATAGAATTTTCTGTCATTAAATGCCTATACACCCCTCGGCGGGGCTCGATCCCTCGAGCGCACAGGCAATAGTCCAACGCGTAACCACCAGGCCACGAGGGTGACACAGTTGAAAAGTACAAAAAGTACACACACAGCTGAACACAACCCGGAGCTTGCACACCGTTGGTCAAGCAATCCAATCTCTAAACGAAAATTCAACCGGTGAAATAATAAAAAAACAATTGCATGAATGTGTTGAATCTGCTAAAATTGCCTAATCGGTTACCGAAGTTGCTAAATCTACTGACCAATTTCTTAATGAGTTTGCTGAATTTGCTGATGAGTTTTCTTATGGTAATCTGACGGCGAATTTACTAATATTCTGCCAACAAATTTGCTGAATTTGCTTATGAAACTGTGGATTCTGCAGACGAGTTTAATGACAGTCTCAAGGTAGGTGTCAATCAAGTCAATGAGCCAAAGTCAAGCAAGATCGTGATATTTCGCCTATTAAAATAGCATATTTCATGATCTCTGTGATGTTATTCCGGACTTGCAGGGCGTTTTCCAACGTCCGAAGACGAACTGGCGTGAACGTCACGAGGATTTTATGAACTCGGTGCAGGCGGCGAAGGGCGTCGACAACGCGCTCAAGACCGGAGCGCCGTTACCGCCGCCGCCGCCGGGGCGAGTGCCTTCCGGTCGGTCAACAATTTGTTGATGCAACACTTTGTTGAGAAACAAATTGGTCAACAAATGATGCAACACTTTGTTGAGCAAACAAATTGGTCAACAAATTGATGCAACTCTTTGTTGAGCAAACAAATTGGTCAACAAATTGATGCAACACTTTGTTGAGCAAACAAATTGGTCAACAAATTGATGCAGCACTTTGTTGAGCAGACTTGTTGGCTTCATCATGCTAAGGTTTCAGTACCCTGGCAGTTGTACAAGCATGGACAAGCACCGCGCATACACATACAGATTGTGCAACACTGCTGTGTGCACTGTCTACAGTCTTAACTCAATAACATATCCAACTGGCTGATTGGTTGGTCATATGAGCAACTCTCAGTGCGCTGATTGGTTGGGTATCACGTCACGTTGGATATGTGATTGCGTTAGATTGTACGGCCGAACTAATAGACTGTTGTGTTTCATCCAATCTAGAAAGTCAATAAGATAAAATTGAAAGCTGAATGTTAGCATAATCGAGAAACTTAACAGCAGTTCACTTGTAGATTACGTGAAATGTGACTTTTGCGGGCGCAACTTCAACCAGCAAGCCGCCGAACGCCACATTCCGTTCTGTCAAAAACAGCACGAAAACAAACAGGGCCCACCGGGAGGCGCGAAACCTCCGCCGGGACGGGTAATTTGGTTTTTTTAGTTTTACTTCAATTCGGTTCGTTGTTGATAACTTTTTTGTTACGTTCACAATTGGATCGTGCGAATTTCGGTATATGCTCATGAATAATTGTGAACGCAAATTGTTACGTGTGTTTCCTCAGATAGTACAGGTCGATGAATTTTTATCTTTTTTCCCAGTACAACGCACCATCTGGCAAACCGAGTTCTCGGCGCGGCGACGCCTCCCCATCGGCGAAGCAACGCCCTTCGAGCCGGTTCGTAGTCTGTTTGTTTGCATGTCTTCTGTCACCACACATTCACAAAACTAATTTTTTTTTATTTGTACGCGCGCCGGTTCTGGAAACCCGAAGGTACCAAACTCCGGCGGAGACGGGCAATACTGCCCCGAGCCCAATTTTACCCTCGGCTCAGGAGGGAATAGACCATTAGATATTCATTGGTCACTCTAATTTTCCACGAGTATGTCTTGTCCACAGCGAGGTTCGAACCCGATACCTACAGAACTGTAGGCCAAAGTTCTACCGCTACGCCATGGACGCGACTTCCATATTCAAATATATGGAAACATATTCATAATATTCAAACTTTCCAATGTGTTTTGTGCATTTTATTGGAACAAATTTTCTGGTTACTGGTTCACTGTGTCATTTTCTTATCCAATCCAATTCCCGATATCAACAGTTTTTGTTAAACTACCTTCCCCAAAAAATTCATCACACCCTGTGTGCTGTGCACCACCAGTTTTTTTACCCCCTTGTTTGAATTGCCGCCAAATTTCAGTCGAAATTCGGCCGACCAGCGAGGCGCCAGTTCGGCGGTCGAGGGTCGCAGACGCGGCAGCGCGGATGGGCGCCGCGAGGGCAGGGGCAAAAGCGCCGAACGAAGATCGGCCGCACCAAACGGCATGAAGTGCGCGCGCTGTTTCCAGACTGGGACTTGCAGTCTCAAACTAGGGCACCTTAATAATGCACCTGCACAATTGGACACTTTTGATTTTTTGTTTTTTTTGAAACACCCCCCTTGATTTCGGAAACCAGACCAGAAGGTAATCAAACTGCGATGGATTTCGGAGGAACGGACGGCTCACCATCCCGTGGGACCAACACACTGCCACGTGAGGGGGACAGCCTCTAAGCCCCGCTAGGGGGCACCAGTGATCTCAGTCCGATTTCGGTGGCCTGCAGTTGCCATATCCTCGAAGGGGAGCGAATCCCAAAGCTTTTTTTTGTCGAAAAACAATGTAGTTATTTCAGTGGAGAGCTGCCACTTGTTTCAAGGTTGCACTTTTTCTCTCTCGTGATTTTGCTGATTTTTTAATTTGCTAATTTTTAAAATACTGTTCCAGCGATCGTCAGCAACGTGGCTCTTCACCGTCGCGTCGACGCAGGTAAAGCTGTCGACTCGCAAAAAAGGAAGTTTTGTATCAATCAAGAAATCAAGCGGCCAGCCAAAACGATGATATTAAGAACTTTGCGATTAGAAAAATTATAAGTATATTGATAAATTGAAATAAAATTTCGAGTAATTTCCGATCACCCTGTGTAAAAGTTGCGAGACCCTTCCCCCGCGTGTGAAGACAACTGCGAATTTTGAGAACTTTCTTCATTATATGCCTCTTTCTGCTCCTCTCGTATCCCATGCGGTATTTTTTTGCATTGACAGTTTGTTTCTGAAAGGAACCACGCTATCATTGCTCTCCGTAAATTTTAACAATCAAAAAAGCGACCCGTTTGACTTGCCATTGTTGTTTGTTCCCGTTGTGTGCTTTACATAATTCAACAATATTTTCTGAAATTATGCACAAACGAAAACCTGATTTTCCTTTTGTGTCAGACAATAATTTATCATGTGTCGTAAAACGGTGAAACTTCAATAAAAACACGTGTGTTTAAAAAACATTATCGAGTGACCAACCCAAAAAAAAACAAGGCACCACAAGATTTGGGAACTGAAAGCCAACAATACCGATGTTCGATATGTGTAGCACTGTTGTCATGTCTAATGGGAAAACATTACACGAACAAACTGGAAACGCGCCACAACGGCGGTAGTGTGTGACCAACCAATCAGCACATCGAACTCAAATGCAGCCAACCACTGCGAATCACCAATTGGAAATTTGGAATACATGGACCGAATGATCTCAGCCGACAAAAATGCTTTCGAGCAACACACACTGAGCACACAAACACACACACACACAAAAACACACAAGCGTGTGTGCCAGCCTGCGTCTGTGCCTGTGTGTTTGCGAGTGCTATGTACAGACAGAGTGACATAATCTACGACTGCCTGCACTGAGCACAAAAAAACCGCCTGACCCAAATGACACACACACACACAGGCACGCATACCACACAGCAGCGCGCGTGCCAGCCGATCTATGAATCTGTGTGTATGCCAGTGCGTTTGCGACCGTGTGTGTGTGTCGACCCAACCGCTCTCACACGCCCGCCTTCACGAGCATCACCGCATCACTCAGCACATAAACCGCCTGCGCCAAGTCGCCCTGACTGAGGTACGGCAATCTCGTCCACCGGAGCACGTCGAAACCGGCCGGTCGCAAGACTCGCTCGACGAACTCGATCAGTTGCTCCTCGAACGTGCGTCCACCAATCGCGATCCGTTGCTCCACACTGCCGTACCGTTCGGAGAACTCGGCGAACTGACTGAACGGCAACACGACGGCCAATAGAATCGGAATGTCGGATTCGCGAGAGACCGCGCGCAGCTGCGCCAGTAGTTCGACCGGTCGCGAGTGACGATCGATCAGATTCAGACAGGAGACGAGACGGCAGCGACGGGCGAGCGACGGCCAGTCGGTCGACGGCTCGACGACGGTGAACCGACGCTGACGTAGGCGGTACTGCATCGGCAGCGACAGCTCCGTCGCGTAGACGTGGTCGAAAAACTCGGACAACTGCGACGTGACGGCGCCGTCGCCGGCGCCGAGGTCGAGGACGCAGTTCTCGCGATCGCTATTGACGCTTGTGAACGCCGGGTTTGTTGTTAGTGGCGACCGGGAGTGGGATGTCGCCGGCGGCTCATACGCCGACGCCAGCACCGGCTGCAAGAAGTCGACCAAGTGCGCCTTGGAGAAGACGAACATCTGGCCGCGATTCAGTAGCCCGTTGATCGAGGTCTTCGTGAGGAACATGCTGAGCAGCGCCGTCGCCATGCCGTACCTGGAATAGCACACTGATTCATTCATTCATTCATTCATTTTATTTCGCGAAAAAAGCAGGAAACTCCGATAAAACTGTATGAACAGCATGAAATTCAAAGACCCAATATCAATTCACCCAATATGATCGCTGATTGGTGGCATTTTCGTTTGGCTTGTTGGCTTTATCTGAACAAATCTGCAAAACAACCGAGGTCAAGTCAACCACTGGAGTCTGTGGTGACTAACGGCAAAGAACCAATCAAGGTTCGAACAAGCGCCCAGGGGCCAGTCTTATAAGCGCTTAGTAGTCCGGTAGTGCCACACCATGGACTGAGCCCCTGAATGAATGAAATGATGAAACACCACAGTTCCTGGTTCACGCAAACTGATCCACCAGGATTGATCGATGAAACAATCCCTAGTTAAAAAAAAAACACTGCAAACCATCATTTGCAAGCTTACCCATCTGACATGCTGATTAACTGCAGCACATTATCCAAAGAGCCAATCAGAAAACAGAGCTAAACAAACTCCGACTACACTGACCAAATCTGCAGACAGACCGAGTCTGAGACGAGCGCAGACTCTTTCAGGAACTCATCAGTGGCCTGATCGTAGCGCAGTTGAACGAATCGCTCACTCAGTTCCGGCGTCAATTTCGCCGCGTCCACTTGGTACCACTGCGCTCGGGTGTCCTCGCTCAGTAAGCAGCTGTCCTTCTCGTGTTTCTCCAGAATCATCTGCGTTATGAGCTTGCCGCGTTGCATGTTCATTGTTGCGTGTGGTCGAGTTTTTTTGCGAACCACCTGCAAGGCACCTTTGTTTCGAACAAATGGTCGAATAACTTTTGAAAGTGGCTTGCCATGGCCAAACAACATCCCTTGTGGAGCATGTTGGTTTGTGAGTGGAGCGAGTGTTCTCAACGTGCAATGATTGGATTGGCCACATGGGTAAGAGAAATCACCAATCAACGCGCAAGGTTTTACCTCGTCGATAATAGTAAAATTTGCACTGCCAGATTGGTACGCCTCAGTGTTGTGTTGTAATTGGCATGCTCACGTATGTTTTCACAAAATTAAACCGAAGCAAATTCCAAAAACTTTTCACTGTCTGACTGGTTTGACTTTCGTGTACAACTTTCAGCGTACTATATCAAACTTACGCACAAAACCCGTTTCTGTGTCAGTTAATCACAACCCAAAGCAGCCCGCACAAAACCCCACAAACCAATTTTCCAGTTTACGCGTCTTTAAAACGACCCGCGCGGATGCTTTTTTTGGTAAAACCGTCTAGCTCGTGCGAGTAATCGTAAATGAACCGCAAAATCGGCATTATTGTTGTGTGGCTGTTGAACACAGTTGCAACAGAGCACAACTATGATTGTGGGCGTGTCCAGTCACAACGCGGATTAGTCTACCGCGGAACTCAGGTACGCAGAAAAACAGAAGCCAGTTTTTACAGAAGTTTGCGGTAAATAACTGACCGTACACGTTAGACATTTACAAATGGGGCCAGTATTATGAAGCTCAGTTGTCCAAATGGTCAATAATGCCAACAACAAGTTGCCACTGAACTGAGTTGATTATCCATCTCCCATTCTGTCTCTCTGTTTGCTCGCAGATTTTGAAAGACATGCAAACCTTAACAAAATCGAAAACAAACTGTCAGAGG
The DNA here is from genome assembly GCA_030248135.1 of Theristus sp. LFF4_11. Lineage (NCBI taxonomy): Eukaryota > Metazoa > Nematoda > Chromadorea > Monhysterida > Xyalidae > Theristus > Theristus sp. LFF4_11. The sequence goes on along the minus strand of JASANC010002759.1, from coordinate 24,366 downwards.
ACAGCGACTCATTTCTCATTTCCTACATTTCTCATCCGCTCTCATCCAGCTGAAATGTGAGAGGTGAAAAAAACCCGTGCCGTGCGACGTCGCAGTTTCACGTGCTACAGTGACGCCTGCGGCCTTTAGGCACGCCGTTTCACCACCACACCATCGGACGGGTACGGTGTGTGTGGACAAACTGAATTCCAATGATGCGTTATCATTCGATTCAGATCGCCGCGGGCGATCACGAATGGCTGGTGAGCATTCGAGATCGAGCGAATTTTTCGATGATCACGTGCGCCGCAGTGAAGATCGGTGATCGAACACTGCTGACGGCACGGCATTGTTTCCAACGATCGATGCTCGGAATCGACAATCATTACTCGATCGTGAATCCACGAGATCTGATCGTGCTCTTCGGGTCAGTGTTTCATTGTGCTGTTACAGACTGGTGGATTTTTGTTTCGAGTCACTTCTTTTGCAAAATGCAAAACAAGGAACTGTTGATCGGCCTTTGCCATTTGTTGGTGTATCTAGATATGTGCTTGATTCAATCTCAAGCCAGCGTCAGGCAACACAAGTCGCCTTAAAAAAGGTTGCAACTGGCAGCAAATTGACAAGCATATGAGTGACGCACTGTACTGAGAATTTCTCGGTACAATATTCGGTTATTTGGCACGTTCTTGTTCATACCGTTTATCAGGGTAAGAACAGCGGTCATGTCAAGACAATTTTGCCAGCCAAATGGCGAACCAACCATTTCGTCCTCGAGATAGGTCAGGTTCAACTGCCATTGTGGTGTCCAACGGAAGTATGAGTAAAGGTTAGTGAAACAGACTGAACTGATAATCAGTCGTGTGCACTCAGGGCATCTCAGCAGTCACAACATCAGCGACCACCGCAGCCGACAGGTGCCCGTGGACACGCTGTATTTGTGTCCGTTTGCTGACCTGGCGATTGTCACCACACTGTGGCCAATGCGAGACACGAAAAGCGTCTGCTTGCCGTGTGCGTCACAGTATCTGTTCGAGCCAGATGATGACGAACTCTGTCTGGTCGTTGGATGGGGCTATGTGGCACGTGAGTTTTTCGAAGCTCTTATGACACATAATGGGAGTGGAACAGGATACAAGGAGCTAGATGGCTATAAAGAGTGGGACATAAGAGTTGCCATCAGATAGTGCGGCCATAGTCATGGAACCCCCTAAAACGGTTAGTCACGTTGACGTACACCGTGTTGCTTCCTGGCTCGTCCGTGCGACGGATACCAGTAAAGACAAACACAGCCATTAGCGGTTGAGCGGCGCTGTAAACACGTGTTTCACTGTAACACGCTTTCCAAAACAGCAACACACCGGAAAAAAAATCTGTTTTCCTTTCAAGACGGTGACAACCAGCAGTATTCGCCGATGCCGCACGCGGCTGTGGTTCGTGTGAATTCTGACGAATACTGTCGACAGAACTCGGTCGTTTACGATCGCACGCTATTGTGCGCAGGTAGACGCGACGAACCGAATGCGTGCTATGTTAGTATGGGCTATTTATTGGGACCTGTCAGATGGCGATGACGTCACTCACTACCGTCACCACATTCTGACGAAATCAGAAATTATGTGCGACTATCATCTTTTCTTGTGGTTCTGCGACCTCGATGTGTTTGTAGAAGTGGAAAGAAAGTTAGTTTGTATGCTTTCAATTCAAACATGCCTCAGTGATTCTGTCGCTCGTATCTCTGGGACTCGGTCGGGGTAACTTCAGTAATCTTGAATTGGCGCGTCGTCGAGTCGAGTATGAAAAACCGATTGTCCACCAATGCGTGTAATGAGTCGCAGAACTCCAAAAAACGATAACAGCTGGTTGGTTGCCTGCTTTCGACTCGGTCTCATTCACTGATTGGTCATGATTGATCAGTTCATTCGCTCGCTCTCAAAAACCCACCAACAAATCAACCAATTTGTGCTGGGTTCTCTGCATTTCGGCCTGGCCAACAGAAGAGGCATGGCCTCATCGGTGATGTGCCCCTCTTGAATAACGAAAACTACCCACCGCTCGTTGTTTGTTTTTCCGGGCGACAGCGGCGGCCCGCTGATCTGCGTGCGAGACACGAGCGCCTTCGTGTCGGGAGTCGTCTCTGCAGGCCCGTCCGTCTGCGGCCGCCAACCGAGTCTGTACACGAACGTCGCTCGATTGAGAAGCTGGCTGCACAAGGCGCTCCGCGAATTTGGTTGGTCGTCTGAAGCTGGAGAAAAATTGGAAAAAAACATTGGACAATCACCGAGGAGTTCGTTGTCGCTTTCGTAGCAAGGCACCATTCACACGTGATCCACAGTCCATCTGGCTAATATGTGCAACTAGCTGATCGGTTGGTTGCACACGTATTCTGTGCAATCAAACTCCGCCTCCGCCTCCGCGCGCGCGCACACACACACGCACACGCGCACACACGCACGCATGCACGCACACACACACACACACAGACACACAGACACAGACACAGACACACAGACTAAGACACACAGACACACACACAGACACACACACAGACACACACACACACACAGCCACACAACATACACACACAGACACACACACACACACACACAGCCACACAACATACACACACAGACACAGCCACACAACATACACACACAGACACAGACAGACACACACAGCCACACAACATACACACACAGACACAGACACACACACAGCCACACAACATACACACACAGACACAGACACACACACAGCCACACAACATACACACACAGACACAGCCACACAACATACACACACAGACACAGACACACACACAGCCACACAACATACCAACACAGACACACACACACACACAGCCACACAACATACACACACAGACACAGACACACACACAGCCACACAACATACACACAGACACAGACACACACACAGCCACACAACATACACACACAGACACAGACACACACACAGCCACACAACATACACACACAGACACAGACACACACACAGCCAACCAACGTACACACACAGACACAGACACACACACAGCCACACAACATACACACACAGACACAGACACACACGCAGCCACACAACATACACACACAGACACACACACACAGCCACACAACACAAACACACCGGCATGTGACAGCACAGTGCGTGCGTATGCCACTGTGTTTGTAGTGTGGTGTGACAATGTGTATCACCGTAATGGGAGTGAAAGTGCACGGTCTTCAGACAATGACTTTTCTTTCGTCACTTTCAGACGAACAAGCCATCTGTTCACTGGACGACCAAAAAGAACCGCCTCAAGTATACGACAAACGTTTTGGGCAGCACCCAGTGATCCGTCGCTCCAGAACCCGAAAAGTGAAACGTTGATTTTGATCAACTTTATTTTCGGTTTTTTTTTGTGTGTCGCTGAACGAAAATGCCATAACAACAGCAACAACAGAAAACAATACAACCATCTGAATCCTAAAATTGTATCCGACGCAAAATAAAACACGAATAAAGTCGTGAAGCTTGATCACACAAGTCAGAAATTTCAATGAGAAAAAAACGAAGTCGATATTGTTCAACCGAGGTGAGAGAACAGAAGTAAAATCAATCATTCGAATCTCAAAAAACATCCTTTCAAAATACGATTTCCCGAGACCCAAAAAAACAGTGTTCTCAAGTTCAGAGCAAAGATACAGTAACACAGACAGAAAGACACGAATAAAGTCTGTTTGATAGAACAGGTCAAGCGGAGATGACGTCATTGTGTGCCATCACAAGATATATACCTGACCAACAAAACAAGTTCCCAGGAACAGACAAATTCTGATTGAAAGTGTTTCCAACAATAAAAATTCCAGTTTCAAGCAAGAGAAGCCGCGTTGTAACACCAGAAAATAATGGCGCTTGACGTGAAAATGGCGTGAACAGACCAAACCAAACAACCAAACAAAACAGGAAAGCAGAGACTGTCACCAATACAATTGAGCACGCTTATTGACAGCTGATGGTGTAGTCAAACGACGAAAGTCTGCTTTTTCAATTAGAAGAACACAATTTCACATCATAACAAATGCCAAGATGCCAATCAGGTGCAGCAAAAGTAAAGATCTTGTCGAGACCCAACACGGTAGAAACAGCACGCAATCCGGTGGTGCCCGCAAATCTGTCAGTCGAATCTGAACCTCAGCAAACAGCCAATCAACTAGCTACAGAAGTGTGCTCAACTGCAGTTAATACAATTCAAAAAAAAAACAAAGTACACAATCAACTTGAGGCACCTGCGAGAAGCAGCGAATGGAGAAAATACAAAAAAAGTATTTTCATTACAATCTGTCAGATAGAAATTAGGTCATCTCATATCTGACACGCTGTGAATATCAAACAACTATTGCAAAGGACTAAACTTGATGCCATAATAATCAGAAACAGAAACACTGTGAGCCCATGATCAAGAACTGAACTCCGCTGTTGTGACACCAAAAGCGAATGATAGCGGGCACAAGCGGAGAACACAGAGATGAACAAAACAAATGTTATTATAATTATATAGTTCGGTTGAGAGAACTTGTTAAAGTCCTATTCTGACGACTGTACACTCTGCTAATAACATAGTAATGTTGCATGGTCACGAAACAAACACACCGGCACACCATGTGCTGATACACACACACTGCCGCAATATTGCATGCGTGTGCGTGTGTTTATTGATGACTCCGCTATAACAGACCGTGTTCAGACTAGGACGTTAGTGATGATGTCACTTTTGCTCTGACAAACAAGCTATACTGTAAAAGCAGTCATTGCAACGTGTGAAATACCCAGAAAACACACAGATGTATGAATATGTATACGATACGACAATACCAAACAATAATGAACCGCATATAACAACAGCAACAAACGGCATGTAACAAACAGTGTAACAAAAGAACGCAAACGAGCGAGCCAACAAACAAACAAACCTAGAAGACTTTGTCACAAAAAGCTACAAATTTTTCTTTCCGAAAAAAAACCGAAGGAGTACACCCAAAAGTTTTGCCACACCAAATCAATATTTGATTCCATTCGACAAATACACTACCCAAAAACCGAAATGCGCAAATTCTTTTGTTCGTTCCAATTAAAAAAAGCCCCTAATACTTCGGGTACTAAAAAATCCTAGTTTTCGGTTCTTTTGCGAGCATACAGAATAATTTTCATGAAGTGTCAGTTTTTCTCACTGTTATACAGAACGAACGAGCTAGTTGACATAGTTAGTAGGACCAATCAGTGCGCCTATAAAAAGAAAACCAAATGGGTCCTTCGACAGGTGCGTTTGACTGCGGGGTTGGTTGGTGGTTTCGGTGCCTATTGTGGTGTGAGTGAATTGAAATCTAACAACTTCTTGCAAAAAAAGTTCCTTTAAATACCGAATTCAACAACAAGCTGTTGCATACAATTCTTGTGTTGTCTGTATAATTTCGTTGTCATCATAAAAAACGGTGCACAATGAATTTCAAAACATTGCCCGTTAAACAAGAAAAAACGTCATTCCCAAGTCATGGTGTCATACATGACGTCATTTCCATGTGCCAAATTCAAACGAGCACAAAGTTCTGCGCGCACATCCGCTCCGGCTTTGCTTTTCACTTCGTTTTTCACCATCGTTTCTTATAATCGTCCATGGACACGCCGCCCGGACCAATAGCAACGACAAGCAAGAGACCACCAATGACGGACATTGTTTGGAAAAAATCGTATTTCATGAAGTCACGGTAAAACCGGTCTGATGGTACCGTCCACCACGGGTTCAGGTACAGGTTGAGGCCCTGCAATGGACAAAAAACCGGTGCATTTGTTAGAAGCACGGATTCCAAAGGGGCATTCATGAAGCGATATTTAGTGATGCGCCGCTATGTTAAACCATAGCTGTGCGTCAAAAAATATGGCTTCATGAATGCCGCATAACGTTTCAACCGGAGCCAAAGCCAAACAGAGGGTACAGAATGATTTTTTAAATCTGTCACGTTATTCAGCAGAATATACGAGAGCGCGCGAAAAAAGAAAGACGGGTTCGGTCAGGAGAGAGTTGCAAGAAAACATATAGTCACATTGGGGTATTTTGGTCTCAACCAAACCCGATACATTCGTTCTTCACACTGCAATTCAAAAGATTCACATGCTCTTCATTCTGCAAAGAAGTGACAGTTTTCAACAAACATACTTTATACAACATCTCCAGGTCACATGGAGTCGCCACGACAAAGCAATGGTCACTACGTTCAAAAATAAATGCTTCCGTCAAATTGAAGAACAGAAAAAAACAGTCCATCCCAAATCGAATACCATTAGCCAGGCGACAAGAACGAGAGCAGACAGTTTGGTTTTGAAGCCGACCAGGACGAGCATCATAAGGATGACGCCAACGACCAGCTCAAGCACGTGGATGAAATTCATTTCGTAGCGCATCAGTGAAAGCAACCTGCAGCGCGGCGGACGTGGGTGACGACTTTTCAATGTTGTGTGACAATCAAAATCATGTGCATCGCGCTGATTGGCTGCTGTTGAATTGGCTTATTGTTGTGCCTTCTTTTGAATTCGCTCATTGACTGCAATGTCTCCTGAACCAGCGTCAGTGTACCAAAAGAGTCGGGGACTCTGCCAGGGAATGTGCCAAACTGTTGAATACACAGCCTGCACCAGTTTTTGACAGTCTGACAATGGTAGTTTCCACTCGAATGACTTGGAAAATGTCACTGGTCGCTTTATATCGGCTTTGCATTATATTGAAACTAGCGCAGGCTAGAACAAAAACCAGAACCGGACGGTTCAAACACGAATTCACTCGTTACCAATCACACACACTCACATGAACAACAACAACACGCGCCCGGCTAGCTGCATGTACGACTTCGGCTTGTTCGCATCGCCCATCGTCGGCACACCGGCGAATATCTGCCGGTGCTCGTGCTGTGCGGCCGCAACCAACAGCAGTAGACCACCGCCGACGGCGACGTTTCTGCGGTGGAAATGCGGTTTTTTGTGGAAATGGGAATGGAAATGGAATTCTTTTGTTTTTCAAGTTGCGTTGCGAGCGATCACTCCCCACCACTCAAGATGCGAGTGACAAATCACAAGGAGAACTGATCAAATCGGTGGCAATACATGACGCTCGCTGTTTGGCCAACGTTTGACTTTTTGACCTTCATTCACTTTTGGCAACTACATTCCTGGACATCCATCCAAGACATTTGAAAATGAATCTTCAAAACGCTGCCAGAACAAAACATTTTGAAACATCTGGACCAGAACACAAACAACAGCCCGGCATGCTTTAAGATTTTTTTTGGCTTCAGGACGTTGATTGGTTAGTGTTTTGTGGGCTAGTTTGCAATCTTATTCCCAACATCCATCCTGTAGGTTTACTTCCCGAATCACCTTACCACGACCAATCAGGTAGCATTGTCCAACGGCTTTTCTCACCTTGCGAGGAATTTCAGATCCCATAAAATGTGATAAGCAACCGTCTGCAGTAAAACGACCAACGCTAAAATGGCGCACGCAATTGGAACCTGTTTGTGAAAATAGGACCTTTTTGTCATTGTGTTTAAAAAAAGGAATGTTGGATCCGTTTTCTTCTATGCACACTCGAATTGTTGAGCAGCTGATTGATGCTAAACTGAGTTCACCAATTGATTCAATCGGCTCCATGCAACCAATCAGCACGTTAGAATCAAATGCCACACATTGCCCATAAAATGCCAACTGTTTTGCAGTTTGACTGTGCCCAGCAAAACCAAACTCATAAAAAACCATCCAAAAAACTCACCTGCTTCTGCAGCAGCACCATACCACACGGCACCAGTTGACCGAAAAAGTTGAACACGACAAATAAGATCGCAAAGAACCTGAGCGGGCAGAAAAAAGTGATTCAACTCAATAAGATGTCTTGGTTTCACTCTCTAGCCAAGTGAACCTCAAAATAGCGTCATCGTTTCATCCAAGAACGCTAAATGCCGTGCAAAAAAATATTGCTAAAAAAGCTATTCACACTTTTCACCACCAAATATTGAAAACTTTGAACGCTGCTTGTTGACTGGCCTCATTCTCACGTGCAACCAGAAAGCACACCAACAAATTAGCTGTTTGTCAAACTCTTGAACACAGGAAACGTTAAAAACAATTGAAACATTTAAAAAAACCCGAGAAAACCAACCAGCCGCAGTTCCAGCTCTCCTCCATGAATAACCGCTGATCCTCCCACTGGAACCACATTCTGATGCCGTCTTCGAGAAACGTCGATATCAGACAGACGCGCGCGATGTGCGGCAGTAAATGCTTCGTGTGACGCAGCACCTGCAAACAAAGCGACAGCGGTCATGCACTGCTTTCAGTTTGTCTCGTTTGAAGGATATTTTTGTGTTGTGGGAAGAAAGACGCACGGGCGGAGGTCCAAACAGCCCCACAAAAAATTCGAACTCGACCTCCAGACCAGAAAACCTTTCATCCACCATCCATATCACCAGCTATTTGACCAGAAATTGCCAGAATTTAATTGTCAAACTGCTACTGCCTACTGCTACCGTGCTTTTCAAGCCATCAAACTCAAACGACAAACGTGTCGAACAGAACAAAACTGCAAAACGCGAACTCACGTCATCGGCGACATCTTCGGCCCGTTCCAAAAACTGTTTCTGGTTCGTCCTCATATCTGGATAATTTGAAACGAACACGCCAATACGGCACTGACAAAGTGACAAATGAAGTCAATAAACACTGCAACTGCAAGATGCAAACAAAAATTGAATTGAGTTGAACTGACAAACAAACAAAAACCTGAAACAAAAATGAAATAACTGATTGATTGTTTGGTGGGTTGGTCGGTTGGCCTGTCGTACTAAATCAAACCACTGATGTTGGCGGACGTTGCCTAAACTAACCTAAACCAAAACCTAATCCTAAAGCCTAATTTTAAGCTAAACATAATCCTGACCTAATCCTAACCTAAGCCAAGCCTTTTCAAGAAGAAAGATTTGAGAACAATTGCGTTTTGAACAAGTTTGTATCGTAATGCTTCTTTATTCAAAACGCACGCGCACATGTTTCAGTATGCTCATGCTCATCTTCCACTAGCGCAGTGCACACGCTCCGCACGGTGTTACTACACACGCTCCGATCTTGCGTGATTAGGAAAAATGCCCAACGTCCCCAAACAATCACGGAACATGACAAGGAGTGCTGAAACGTCATTTTGTCTGAAACTATAAATGAAATGAAACGGAAGGCTTTGGGAAAACAATTGAATTTATCAGTTTGATCGAATCGAATCGAACAATCCCTGAGTACGTCTTCGGTTTGATTTTTATATGACGAATGGGACTGCATGCCGCAGGTGGTTGGCTGTTGTTCCCAATTTCTTGTTCGAGAACACAAAACCACACAGTTCAATAAAACAAACTAACAAACAAACAAAACAAACAGATCATTTTCGCCACCGCCAGTTTCCACACACAGTTTCAAGAAATTAGCGCTTAGCGTCTGTGTCGAGGATGACGACGAGTGAATTGATTTGCGGTGAACAGTGCCACCCGTTTCAGCAAGTGTCACCATAACGTTGCGGCATCAGCACCACGCTCCATTACGTCGTCATCCAAAGTCCGAGTTTTCAGAACCTATTCGCTTGCCCCTTCATACGCTCGCAGCAATCATTTGTTGAGCGCAACGTGACTTGAACACATTCAACCTGAGAACGCTGAGTTGTTTTGTTGCACCAGAACCAGAGACGCAAGCGAAAATACGGCCAATCCTCGCTTGCTGCACAGAATTTGTAAAAAAGCATGATAGCTATTGCCTCTTCTTTTGGTTCTGCGACTCGTGTGCGTTCACAGACGTGGAAAATAAGTTTCAAGCTTGGAACCCCAATTGAAAATAGCCCTGGTGTCACAGCCGCATCTCATCTCAGGGACTCGAGTGTCGGCTCCCTTTACCAATTTGGAATTGCCCCGTCCAACATGAAACTGCTTTCTTTTTTTTGAATGCTGAACTTTGATCAGAAAATTACTTGTGAAAAGACAAACGATTCTGCTGGCTGACACAACCTAATGAATCATCAATCAACAAATTCAAAAAACGCGGATCATAAACGAATGAGGGACAAAACGTAACATAAAGAAAAACATACACGTACACATAAAGCCACATACACGGTAACAACCTAAGCGGAACGAGGGCTGAACAAACATAAATTTTGGGTGGACCAATATTTTTAAAGAGTGCCCAACCGAATGAATTTGCGAGGCGGCGAACTTGCAAAATCAGCACTAAGAACAACAGTTTTCTTGTGGAGCCAAGTCCAAACCAGCGACAGTCGCACGTCAACTCGATTTCGATATATTACTCGCTCTTGCGTCGCAATTCCCCACTTCCGTCGCTGTCATTTCTGAAAAATTCTGCTATTCAGCTTACAAAACAACAAAGTGTGGAACGAAAACATAAAAATTGCACTATCCGTCAGCTTTTCCAACGCTATTAAAAGTGGAATGGAATGTCTGCGACTGTGTCTGAAATGACAGGCAGACAGGCGACGTCACGATGACACTGGAGACTGGACCGAATTATGTTCTGCATCTGCGAATTGCATGATGGCGTCGAGATCAGGATCAGACAGGGACTGGAAATTAGAGAAGGCATCCATCACTTGATTGATAACATAACTCGGTTTTTTTAGAACAACGGGTTTTGTTTGATTATGTCAAATCAATTTCAATCAGTCGAGTTTCGTAATATTTGTTTTGAATCCAATCTGAATCGAAAAAACAGTCTATCCTTCTCTTTTCTTTCTGAATTCTGAACCCTACCCGTTCCATCCCGTCGCCATCGTCATTCTTCTCAGTCCACCGCCAGCTTCTCCATTCGTAGCGCAGTCAAATCAAATGATTGTGATTCCATTATTTTATTTGCTGAGTTTGTGTTCTGTCTGTGCGTAAAACTACAAAGCTAAACCGGAGCTGGAGCCGATCCCCGATCCCAATGTTTCACCCCTTCAACAAAGCTGTCAATCAAGGCACTTTCACTTTGTTAAAAAGGCTTCACTTAGGATTAGGATTAGGTTTAGGATTAGGAACCTACAACGACTTCATTAGGATTAGGATTGGGCTTAGGATTAGGAACCTACAACGACTTCATTGAAACCGAACTAAACAACAAAACAGACTGTAAACTTGGCTTTGGTTTAGTAATGTAGGCAAAGCCTGTCTGTGTTTGTTCTCTGTCAAAATCTAATTAGTTCTTTTGCGGACAGTTGTAAATCAAGCAAAAAGCAAAGTTTTTTCTAAAACGTTTTTAAAAGCGCGGTTTATTTCACGCTTTTTGAATAAAGTAGGCAAACCGGGGGGGGGGGTGTCGGCCAAATTTTCGAGGGGGGGGTACGATGGGGGGGGTGCCCGGTTTTAGGGGGGGGTGGCCCGGTGGCGGCGCCCCCCCCCACCCCCCCCCCCCCACCCGACGGTCTCGGGTGCTCTGGGGGGGGTGTACCCCCCCCCCCACCCCCCCCCGCCCACGGTACTGCAGTTCAGGGGGTTGGTCTGGTTATTTATTTATTTATTTATTTATTTATTTGTTTAATTGTTCACGCTCGCGCACCGGTTCCGGAAACGGAAATGATTGACGGAGAAATTTGTTTTTCAAATCAATTTAAAAAAAACTAATGAAAAAATTCACATAAACTTTTTTAAGTTTAAATTTTTTTGAACCTCATTCCTCAGTTGTTCCAGAGCCGAGGGGTTGGGGGGCCGATATAGATAGCTGGAGAAAATTTTTCAGATAGATAGCTGGAATTTTTTTTGGGGGGGGGGGCGCGGGGGGGGGCATGTGTTGGGGTTTCACTTTTTTTCGAACCTCAGTGAAGGAATGTTTCAAACTGACTTTTTAAGGCCCGTTGATACCTGAGACCTGGCGTATGCATGTATGTACGTCACGTCACGTCACTTTAGGTCCCGTCTTACTGCATACTACCGTTCATTCCTGACGTACGTCCTGTGTCACTGCAACTTGTCAAAAAGGCTTGGCTTAGGATGATTGGATTAGATTTCGGATTAAGAACCCACAACGACTCATTGCAAGCAACCACTCAGATCAAAAATCACAAAAAATCACTTTTAAAAATGTATACAAATCATTGGGCCATTGCCATTCATTTTGTGTAGGACCATTCATTTTGTCTTCGGTCATTTATTTTGTGTAGGGCCACGCATTAGTAAAAAGCGCCGGTTAATTTACGGTCACCATTAGCAAGTGATTTGGTTGCACTCTTTCAGAAAACCGTTGTGTTTCTTGTTGTACTGTGCCAGAAGATAAATCTTTGTTAATGGTATTTATTTATGACATATTTTTTCAAACGTGTCCCACTGAAATGACGTCATGTGCCGCCAAACATGCGCTTGTCGTTCACAGCATACCAGACTTTCCGTTTAGCCGATTTCTTCCCGTATACAAATGGTGAATGTCGAATCAGTCACACCAAACTGACATTTTAGTGCCTGTACTTTGACAAACGTGCGTTTTTAAAGAACATGACGTCATATTAATCCGGACACGTTTGAATAAATCCACAATACCTATTTCAGCAACACGAAACTTCCAAGGTTCACGCACCCGCCAAAAACGTTCAAAACAGGAATCTGTAAAGGCGAGTTTCGGTTGCTTGGCAACGGATAGAGACAGATTATGAAACAACGAGGGCTCAATGCATAACATAGCCGGAAAAACTCCCATGACACTAATCCATAATCGTATATAGCATAATAAAGTTCGCAGTCATAAATAAATGATCATTATGAACGAAGACTCAGACGAGGAGTTCTACGGTCATCGTATTCTGCGCGCTGACATCCATGAAACTCCGGTTCTGGGCATCGATAAATTGACAAACCGCGGACCCGCTAACGGAGCCGAAAGCCGTTCTTTCAAAGGACGCCAAAATTCAACAACGTCGGTAGAAATGTCAGAGAAACGAAAAGCGGACAAATCTGAATCAGATGGCAACTCGCCGGAAAGTGAGGCGGCCTCCTCTGGAACGCGTTCACGATCCTACTCATCCGATGGTGAACACTCAGATTCTAAAACGGATTCAGCAAGTTATTCCACCAGTTTAAAACGTGTTGCCCATAAGAGCGGTACAGGTCGCGGCCCATCGCTAAATTTTGATATTTCGAGTTTTTGTGCCCAAACCAACCTACTAAGGGTACTTATTACGCATACCAATTTTTAGCCCAAAACTCCAACCCTATGGCTCACTACAGGCAAATTTAGATTTTGGCCGATTTTTGGTCAATTTTTGGCTTTTGTCAGAAAAACGATTTTTTGGGTTTTGGGGGGGGGGTTCAAATCAAAAATCCAACTTTACCACGTTGTTCAGCGCATTTTTCTGGGTATGTACCGTATTTTTCAGACCTTGCACTCAAAAGTCAGTTTTAGCCCGAAAGTCACAAGTTTTTCAACACAAATTTGCTCATAAATCCCAGGACCACAGGGTCTGGAAAATTTCAGAAATGCCAAAAGATAGCCCAAATTTTCCGCTACAAGATGCAAAAAAAATTTCCGGGGGCAATAACTTTATAAGGATGTAACAAAGCAACTTTTGTCGTCGACCCCCCATGAAAAACGCGAAATATACAGTTTTTCAAGCAATTGCGTTGAAAATGTGCGTAGAAATGCCAATAATAAAACTGATACTAATGCTTTCGGATACATAGAATCTAATGGTAATAACTATTTACTATTAACTTGTTGCAAATACGTTTATTTTGCGACTATTACATGCATAATAACTGTTCATGTCTTGACAAGACATTGTTATAAATCTTTTTAACCGGCCAGCTTTGCCAAAAAATGCGAACATGAAAACTGGGATAACGGTTTTCGAATACGTGGAGTTCAATGGTGGTTACCATTTTCTATTATTTTGCTTTGAATAGCTGCATTTTACTGCATTTAAGATCGGCTTTTTCAGAATACCGACCCCCCTTAGGCACTGTTTTTAAAAAGTTCTCAAATTTTGACGAAATTAGCACCAATCAAACCGCTTTAATGCGCTGAGTTCGAAAATCATATTTATTTTTTTTAATTTGACCCGGTTTTATGTTCTAAAAACGGAAAAACCGTTTTTGGGGGATTTTTAGAAAAATGGCTCCAACTCTGCATTAACATAACTATTAACAAAATTCAAAAACCAATCGATTTCTCTTGTGTTCACGCATATTTTTTATGTTAACATTATTCTACAAAAAATGCTGTTTTATGCTCTAGCTAAATTTAAGAAAAACTAAAATAGTTTGTGGTTTTTGCTGTGTTTAGGCACTTTTTAAGCGGATGCGGAGTAGGGTTGCTAAGTGATTCTGAAAGCCCTTAAAAATGCTACAAGTATTCAAAAAATAAAAAATTGATTGCCCTTTAAGAAGTAACGAAGCATTACAATATCGGTCGCGCGCATACATAAAGGGTATTTCCCGGTATGTCGACAAATTGTGGAGCAGCGGAGACAAAAACCAAAAACGGGTATCAGGGCAACTTTTTGCGCTGAAGCCGAAGAAAGTAAGTGTCGTTGCGAAATTTTGCTACAGTAACCCAATATTTGCAATTTTTGGCTTTTTTGGCTCTTTTTTTGGTTGTTTCTAATCCGTGTGGTGTCATACTTGAACGAATCAGGCCAAATTTGGTATCAATCAGCTCCCCTTGATCAAGCGAATAATTTCCATTTAGATAGCGTAACTGTATTGTAATTACCGTAACCCGCAGAGCAAGGTTTTTACCATTTTTAACCATTTTTAGGTCTGAAAGTGACATTTTTAATCCCTGTAGTGTTCTAGTCGTTCCAATTGAATCAAATTTGTATCAGTCAATTACTCTTGATCAGGCAAACAACTTTCATTCAGATACCGTAACCATAGCTTGACTTCCGTACCCCTTGAAGCACGGTATTCTACCAAGTTTTCACCATTTTCAGGCATGAAATTGGTTTTATGGTCCATGCAGTGTTATACTTGAAGGAATCTAGTCAAATTTAACATCAATCGACTTCCCGTTGATTAGGCAAACAACTTTCATTCAGATACCGTAATCATTGCTTGACTACTGTTCCAAGTGTGTTCCTTCCCACCCTCAAATTTTTAGGGGCCACCTCAGGTGTTGAAACCGTAACGAAAGGGGGATTTCGGGTAAAAATAAATCTTACTTAGAAAAACGTTCAAAACCTGAGTTCAAACATCTTACTTTGCCCGATGTTTCTATCGTGCTTCATGCCATGGGGATGAGGATTAAATTCCTTTAATAATTAATGTGAAATTAAAAAACACGTCACAAAAATTCTGAAACCCTGTTACAAACACAAATCAAGGTTGCTGACTCTAATATGATGTTTATTTTTTCATACGAATTACTCCGCATCCTAAAAACCGCCTCTACAAAAACGAAAAAAAGAGAAAAAAATTTTCCATAGAAACCGTTTTGAGACACGCAGTAATCTGTATAAAAAAATAAAAATCAGCACCTGAGGAGGCCCATAAAAATTTGGGGGTGGGAAGAAACACACTGGGAATGGTAGTCGACAAGGATTACGGTATCTGATGGATGCTAAATTTGATTGGTAGATTGATGTTAAATTTGACTAGATTCGTTCAAGTATAACACTGCATGGACCATAAAACCAATTTCATGCCTGAAAATAGTGAAAACTTGGTAGAATACCGTGCTTCAAGGGGCACGGAAGTCAAGCTATGGTTACGGTATCTGAATGAAAGTTGTTTGCCTGATCAAGAGTAATTGACTGATACAAATTTGATTCAATTGGAACAACTAGAACACTACAGGGATAAAAAATGTCACTTTCGGTCTAAAAATGTTTAAAAATGGTAAATATCGTGCTCTGCGGGTTACCGTAATCACGATATAGTTGCGGTATCTAAATGGAAATTGTTTGCATAATCAAAAGGAGCCGATTGATACCAAATTTGGCTTGATTAGTTCAAGGCTTGACACCACACGGATTAGAAACACTCCAAAAAAGAGCCAAAAAACTAAAAATCGCAAATATTGGGTTACTGTAGCAAAATTTTGCAACGGTACCCACTTTTTCGGATTCAGCGCAAAATGTTGCCCTGATACCCGTTTTTGGTTTTTGTCTCCGTTGCTTCACAATTTGTCGACATACCAGGAAATACCCTTTATGTATGCGCGCGACCGATATTGTAATGCTTCGTTACTTCTTAAAGGGAAATCGATTTTTTTTCTTTTTTGCATACTTGTAGCATTTTTTAAGGGCATTCAGAATCACTTAGCAACCCTACTTCACATCCGTTTTAAAAGTGCCTAAACATAGCAAAAACCACAAACTTTTTTAGTTTTTCTTAAATTCAAAACATAAAACAGCATTTTTTGTATATTGATGTTAACATAATAAATGTGCGCGCGCACAAGCGAAATCGATTGCTTTTTGAATTTTGTTAATAGCTAAACGCAGAGGCGAGTTAGAGCCATTTTTCTAACGGTCCCCCCAAAAAACGTTTTTTTTTGTTTTTTGAAACATAAAACCAGGTCAAATTAAAAAATAAATATGATTTTCGAACTCAGCGCATCAAGGCGGTTTGATTGGTGTTAATTTCGTCAAAATTTGAGAATTTTTCAAAAACTGTTCTTAAGGGGGGTCGGTATTCTGAAAAAGCCAATCTTAAATGCAGTAAAATGCAGCTATTCAAAGCAAAATAATAGAAAATGGTAACCACCATTGAACTCCACGTATTCGAAAACCGTTATCCCAGTTTTCATGTTCGCATTTTTTGGCAAAGCTGGCCGGTTAAAAAGATTTTATAACAATGTCTTGTCAAGACATGAACAGTTATTGTGCATGTAATAGCCGCAAAATAAGCGTATTTGCAACAAGTTAATAGTAAATAGTTATTACCATTGGATTCTACGTATCCGAAAACATTAGTATCAGTTTTATTATTAACATTTCTACGCACATTTTCAACGCAATTGCTTGAAAACCTGTATATTTCGCGTTTTTCATGGGGGGTCGACGACAAAAGTTGCTTTGTTACATCCTTATAAAGTTATTGCCCCCGGAAATTTTTTTTGCATCTTGTAGCGGAGAATTTGGGCTATCTTTTGGCACTACTGAAATTTTCCAGATCCTGTGGTCCTGAGGGTTATGAGCAAATTTGTGTTGAAAAACTTGTGACTTTCGGGCTAAAACTGACTTTTGAGTGCAAGGTCTGAAAAATACGGTACATACCCAGAAAAATGCGCTGAACAACGTGGTAAAGTTGGATTTTTGATTTGAACCCCCCAAAACCCAAAAAAATCGTTTTTCTGACAAAAGCCAAAAATTGACCAAAAATCGGCCAAAATCTAAATTTGCCTGTAGTGAGCCATAGGGTTGGAGTTTTGGGCTAAAAATTGGTATGCGTAATAAGTACCCTTAGTAGGTTGGTTTGGGCACAAAAACTCGAAATATCAAAATTTAGCGATGGGCCGGGGCTTGTACCGCACCTGTACCGCCCTTATGGGCAACACGTTTTAATTCCCCCCCCTTTTTTTTTTTCCCCCATTCCCCCCAACCCACCCCCATTTTTCCCTCTCCACCCACCATTCCCCCCCCCCCCCCCCCCCCCCCCCCCCCCCAGCCCCCACCCCCCTTTCCCCCCCACACCCCCAAAAACCCCCCCCAACAACAAACCCCCCTCAACCCCCACCCCCCCCCACGCCACCCCCCCCAACACCGAGTTGAAATTTGGCGCCAAAAGTGAAAAGTTGATTCCGCTGCTGCACAAACGAGCGATCGCGATGGAGAGGTCGCGCAATCGTAAACAGGCCGTTGAATTTGCAGCAGACGCTTACCGAATAGCGGGCATCGAAAGGAAAAGCGGCGAAACGACGTTGTTAGCGGATTCAGCGTTCCTTCTGGCGAGGATTCACGCGGGACAACTGGAAAAACAAACCGAAACGACGGAAACGAACGGTAAAATCGACGAAAACTCAGAAAACGAAAAGGAAAACGACGACAGTGAGGCGGTGGACGAACAGTCGATTTTGGTCGAGTCTTACTACCGAGAGGCGATCGGTGCTTATGAAACGGCATTCAGTGAATCTCATAAAATCGTACTCTCCTGTCGAGAGCTGTTCGCGCGAGCGATGTTGAAATTTCGAAAATTCGAGCTCGCAACTGAGGAATGCGAGAGACTGATTCCACTCTACGTCGACGTCCACGGCGAGTACTCGAGGCGGTTCGCGGAACTTCTGAAGTTGTGCGCTGAGGTCGCGCTGGCCAGTCATTCGACCGAGAACAAGGGCGATCTGATGAAAGCGGCCGATTGTTTGACGGCAGCGCTGGAAATCGAGACGAAACTTTACGGGCACGGTCACGCGAAACCGCAGCAGACCGCCGCCGCGCTGCAGGTGCTGATGAAAAACCCGCAACTTCAGGCGCTGCAGTTGGAGCGTGCGAAGCGACGACGACGCATTCGATTTCGATTCACCGTCGACGTGGTGAAGTTCGCTGTGGCGAATAATTGATTGAGATTCGTTCATTTTTGAGCAAATGTTGGTGGATGTTATTGGTGGAGCACGCCCTGAATATTGATTGGTCATGGGAATGGGATGCGATCTACATAATCAGCTTAAACCAAGGTTTTTACTGCCATAATTAAGTTGTAGCCGGAATTCTGTCATTGACAGCTTTTTATTTGTTTGGCAATATTGTATTTCAAACTTTTTAAATCAATCAATCAATCAAGTTTATTTGTAAAATTAGCAATTTGTTCTTTTCTGCTTCAATTTGTAAATTGAACCGTGTACATCAATATTTTGGAATATAATTGTATTCTTGCAACAAATGAAAAAGAATTATGCACAAAAAATGATATGTGAAAGCGCAAAGAAACGCAACATAAGAACCAGTTGGAATACGACAGTAGAAATGCTGAATTGAAAAAAACTATAAAAGAAAGACAATTTTTGCCCGTTTTTGCTCTCGCACAGAACAAACAAATATCATTTCAGGTATTTGCTACTTTTTTATTGAAAAAGAACACAAATTTTAAAAAAAAACTTTCTGTTTTTTTGTGCGTTAGCAGGCCGGGCGAACAATGAAAGAGAAAAAATGAGAATCACCAGTTGGGCACACTGAAAAAATTATACTATTAGCATGTACAGTCTTACTCTATAACATATCCACAAGCTGATTAGTGGTCAGGTGATGCGCGATTCTATGCAAATTAAACTCCGCCTCCACAGGAATTCATGCATGCACAGAATGCGTGCATCATCTAATCAGTTAATAGTTAGATATGTTTGTAGAGTTTGTAAACGGTGTTTCGTAAATTTTTCAAAATTTCATAAGCGGCATTCATACAATGTTTTTTAAGCACGCGCGGCTATTAAACACTGCAAAACGCGTTCGCGTTGTTTCATTAGCGCCCCCAACAGGAGAATGATAGCTATGCGCTTTTTACGCATTCGCAAGGCGCGTGCAGCTGTGGGGCAGCTACGCAACAACACGCGTTCGCAAAGTTCATCAGCGCACCCAACAACTGCTCCGTAGCTATGCGGCTTTTTATGCATTCGGAACGTGCTTCTAGCAGCAGCACAGCTGCACAGTGCGTGCGCGTTCTAGAGAAATTATTTACGCGCCGTCAAACTAATAAACTTTATAGATCTGGAAGTAAAAAAGCGCACAGCTGGTGAAGCAAATGAGCAGGTATTGTTGATCAAAACACCCAGTGCTGACGTGAAACATCACTATGCCGCTGGGCATGTGTGACAAGTGCTCTGCATTGCACGGCAGTGGCACGCAATAGCCATCAGATGCCAACAGTTTTTTCAGTGTTCAGAATTTCGATTTTTAACTTCAGGAAATCAAAAAAACTGTTCCGGAGTCCGGACGTCCATCCATTGAAAAAGTCCAAATGCTGTCTTTGGATTACTTTTCAAAGCATTTTCAAAAAAGTTTTAAAGGTGCAACTATCCAAAAAACGGACCAAGAATAGCATACTCAGAGCATAATATTTTTTTGGCTTTTTTTAAATTTGGTCACTGGTTTTCAACTGTTTTTTCAATAATTTTTTCACAAAAACCTTTTCCAGGCGTTGAGTTGACTTGAGTTGAGTTTTGCGTTTCGTGCTCTGATGGACCAGCCGAGTCCGTGAACATCTGAATATTTTCTTGTATTCGGTCAACCATGATGCCAGAATCGGATGACGACGAAGATACACAGAAATTCACCGAACTTTTTATTGAGAAAGTGCGAGAACGACAGATTCTTTGGGGCGTTAAAAGTCGCAGTTTCAATTTTGCCAAACAGAAAGAGGTCGATTGGAATAAATTGGCGACGGGGCTAAATTGAAGCACAGCAATGCGGCAGCTAAAAACACTTTTTGAATGCACAAAACATCGTGCAGCTATGCGGCGCCTCTGCGGGCACTAATTGCACAAATCGCATTCAATAAATCACGCAGCTGCCCCCACAGCTACTGGGGCTTTGCGAACCCGTTTGCATCATCAGCGCACGCAACAGGTGCTGCGTAGCTCTGCGGCGTTTTGCGCGTTCGCGTAAGCATAGTCTCGTTGCTCGCGGGGCAGCTATTAATTCAAACTGTATGAATGCGCCTATAGTTTGTCTTTTCGATACGACAGACACGGTCTCAACTGAAATGTTTTTTTTTGCGAAAATGCGGGTTCTGTGTTGTGTTTTCGCATTATTCAACATGAACGCAAACGCATCACATTTATACTATTGCGCCCTAAAAAATTATAGATTGTAAAAAAATAATTATTTTATAATAATTTCGATTTTCTCTGCGTTCCGTCAGAGAAGAACACGCCGCCGTCAATAGCGCAATATTTCGGGCAGATTCCGCGTTCGCCAGCTTTGCCAGGTCGGCCGGGCAGGCCAGGGCGGCCCGGATTACCGGGGGATCCGGCGCGTCCCGGTTGGCCGCGCGGGCCTTTCGGGCCTCGAGGGCCGCCGTCGCCGGGTCGACCGGGTTGGCCGGGCGGGCCGCGTGAGCCGGGTGAGCCGGGATTTCCGGGCGGACCTGGGCGACCGGGTGTAGCCTGAAATTGAGAATTGTTTTGTTTTATTTTTTTGATTTATGTTCTGTGATGTGTTTTTAGAAGCAGCAGGCAGAAAACTGTCATTTCAGCAGGGTGGTCCAAAAAATCCAAAACTGCAAAAGAGCTGAAGTTCAAGATTCTACCTTCTATTCTTTTCAAACAAACGGTTCTACCGGCCATTAAAGAAATCAAGACCTGTTCTCTGATCAGCCAAATCCCATTCCCACACCAGTTGCTGGGGGAGCAAACCAAATGCTGATTCGTTCCCAACAAGTTCAATACACAACCAATCGGCTTTTGTCCGTATCGTGCACGCGAATTCGAAAACTCACTCTTCCGACAGCGGGTGATCCAGGGTCGCCCGGAAGTCCCACTGATCCTGGTCGTCCGGGACTTCCGGGACTGCCCTTTGGCCCTGGTCGTCCTGGGGCCCCTGATAGGCCTGACACGCCTGGTCGGCCGGGGTCACCGGTTGGTCCTGGAAGGAAAATTTGGCTGATCAATTGAAAGTGAAGTTTAATGGTCACTGGTACAGTTTAAACCTTCTTCGAAGTTCCCACAAATGATTCTTGCAAAACATGCAAACCGTAAACTCGGTTTTGGTTTTTGGTTTCGGAGGCTTTGGACAATGGATGGATGGACTCCATTGAGATGGGGCAGTCTTTGCGGCCACATTGTGCTGTGGTACAAATGATCTGAGCCCGATTTCAGTTTTGTTTCACCAAAAGCGCCAAATAAAAAACATTTATTATTGGAGCGTTGTACTTCACTGTTTTTTTGTTGACACCAAGGCCAATAAATTTGGTGTCTGAAGATATACCTACCTGTCCCAAAATAGCTTTCAAACGCGCTTAAAATGCAAACAATAAATGATATTTTTTAGAGGATGTAGTTTGAAATAACAAATGTTTTGTTCGTTTGCCGGCTTCGACTATAAAACTCAGTACAAATATTGTTATTTGTAGCTGTTTCGCGGGGCAGTGCAGTGCCGCATTTTTTGCAGCAGTTTGCCTGAACCGAAACCGTGCCTGGAAATCCGGGCGGTCCCGGTTGCCCGGGCGGGCCGCGCGGGCAGTCGCACGGCGGGGGCGTCGTCTCCTCGCACGTGGCCTGCGGCAGTTTGCCCGGAGCACCGGGCAGACCGTGCGCCCCGTTGCGGCCCGGTCGACCCGCTTTGCCCGGTTGACCGCGCGGGCCCGGTAAGCCCGGCAGGCAGCAGCCTGGAAATTGAAACGGTCAATCTACATGGTAAAGAGATTGTCAAAAGCACACAGGGAAAACGAGTCGTAATATGGAAAATTGTTAGGTATGACCTATTTTTTTAAACGTGTCCCATTGAAATGACGTCATCTGCCGCAAAACATGCGCTTGTCGTTCACAGCAAACCAGACTTTCCGTTTAAGCTGATTTCTTCCCGTAAACAAATCAGTAAAAACGAATCAGTCACACCAAACTGAAATTTTAGTGCCTGTACTTTGACAAACGGACGTTTTTAAATCAAATGACGTCATTTTAGTCCGGACACGTTTGAATAAATCCACAATATTTTGAAGAAGTTTAGTGGATGAAGTGACACAGTAGAGTCATATGACATGTTGCACAGCTCTAAAAGAAATGGAATTTGTCACATGGAAAAATTATGCCATCCCATCCCAATAAATCAGAAGACTACGGTCCATTCACCGGAACAGTCCGCCTGTACCGCTCCGTAGCCGTAGCCTGCCGCCTGCCGCCTCGTGCGGTTCTGCGGGTGACTTTGATCGACCACAATTCGTAATTGACCGAGCTCTGCTTCGGCCACTTGCGTTGACGCCTGAAATTATCCAAACTTTGCATTAGAGATTATCAGCAGTTTCAGTAGATTGAGCAATCAGCAATCGCTTTTTCTGTTCGACCGACTCTATTCAAGTCTCCACAGTCCCAAATTTAAACAAGCAAGAAAATAAAACGCTAAAGCTAAGCTATTCCTGGGCCATTTGCTTGCTAAGGATGTTTTTAGGCTACTAGTCTCAGGCCAGGCTATTTCCAGGCTAATGATTTTGCTAAAAACTGCTGTGCGGAGCATGCTCTATGTACCTTGCTAAAATAAAAAGCCAGGCAAAATCAAAAACATCCGGGAAACAGTCTAGCCTAGGAAAAGCCTAAAAATAGCCTTAGCCTGTGATGAGTAGTCTAAAAGTAGCTTAGCTTCAGCCTTCTGTTACTTACGTGAATTTCGTTTCTTTCGTTTCCTTTCAATTAAAAAACAACAACAAACGGTTCTCCCACCCACCAGGCACTGTTGAACGTCGTGTCTGAGCTTCATGTTCGAAAATTTCACATAATTTATGGCCATTGACAATGACAGTGAAACCGCAAATACCGTAACAACTGCATAAATGACCGAACCGTAGGCTAACGCCCGGTATAATTTGAATCGATATTCGAGCTCGCCCATGTTTCTGAATGATTTGGTTCTTAGCCTGGCAGTAGCAGAACTGAAGATTAAAAGGGCAAGACAGTAAACGCAATTGAAAGCAATCATGAATCGCAACAAATGCAGTTCAGTGTTACACTTTGGACCACCGATGTAAGATAGTTTTCAACCGCGCTTGCAGGCACGATCTTTCTGCAATTTAGCTCTTTATCGTCAGGAAAGAAAGCCCAAGAAAATAGTGAACAGAGGACTTTGTTGTTGTCTACTTTTGACTACCAGAAACATTATTAGACATCAATCACCACAATCATTACAGAAGATCATTGGGACTTTTGCAGTAAATTCGTGTCAAGACCCAACACAGTATACCCTGTATCAAGCTCCACATATCAACTGCATTGCATTCACATAAGTTTTATATGTAGCAGCGGTTAGTAACAAAAGCTTCGCCATGCAATAAATGAAACGAATAAAAAACGACAATTTCTGAAATATGCGAGAAGACAATATACAATCAGAAAACCGCATTGTTTGAAATTACTAACCTTAAAAAGACAGCAAGATGCAAAAGGTGCAGTGAAAAAACACTAAAACTCCTACTAAAAAACCACGAAACGACACGATTATGCAAAACTACTGCATCGCGCCGTTCGTGGGTATAAGAAACATATTATCTAAAAATGCGTGAGACGCATATAAAAGGAGGAATATGGCCTTGTGTAAGCAGTGAAAGACTTGGCTCGACAACGCTTTTCAAGTCTCTGATGTGGTACACACGGATACAAGTACATAAGAGTCATATTTTTGCGCCGTTTATTTATGATTTCGGTTGCACTTGGCAACCCTCGTGCTTTGTATTGTAGACAAATGACCTT